>JAUZSU010165930.1:0-13496 GCA_034780255.1 Parotocinclus maculicauda | reverse complement strand
GTGACCACGCCCACCACTTTCTTGATTTTGTTTAAGTGCAGTCCGTCAAGAGAACGCGTCAGATCACACTGGATAAGATCTTCAAACGTTGACTGGAATTTAGTAAGAACTTGTTTTTTACAGTATTATGTGGTTAATAAGTATTATTACCTGGAATCGACTATTTTTAAATGAAATATTTCTAATAAAATATCACCTAATTATTGTAAACAGTATATTTAAGTAATTATCTACAAAACATAATAATCCCATTAAAACAACTTACCAAGGTTTCCAATAATAATGGCGTCTACTGTACATTTTAAATACAAATGTGACTAACATCAAACTCCTCATTACGCCACTTGTTAGCATGCGTCACGAGGCAAATACATATGTGCAAGATACACAATTATTGTGACCCCTTACACCAGAGTGCAGTAACTCCCTCAATTGTTTAGTTATTAGGAGACAATGTGCCTCCAATGACTTTTGCTGAGGACTCATTATCTTCAATCTATTTGTTATTTAATTAAACTTGTATCATTTACTTAATTCTACTATTAATATAACTTAACTATTTCAATAAACATCTAGGCCACAATTTGGGATTGGCCTATTAAAATAATATAATATTGTAAAGCTGATTTGAAACAATGCACTATTGTAAAAAGCACTATAGAATATTTGATTTTGGCATTTTGACTTCACAGACTTTTTTTTACAGGGTTTTAATTCCATTTTGTGAAGTGTGAGATTAAGCTAGGTGATAACTAAACTGCTTGAAAGCTTGCGTGTGCTTACGGGAGGGCATTTGCAGATGTAGCCGTGCTTGGTGTTGCTGGCGACAGCACAAGTTCCACCATTTTTGCAGGGTTTGTCCTTACAGCCATCAAACACGGTGTCACAGCGCTGGCCTACACAAATTCACATGTACATAAGTAAGGTTAATGCATAAGAAGCTCCAACACACAATTTAAAACCCCTCTAGATTACACTGGGACTGGAATCCTATACATAATTGTGTGTTTTTAGATCACATTTCGGTGTGTCCTTGTACCTGTATATCCCGTACGACATTCGCAGCGGTAGCTGTTGACCAACTGGACACAGTTGTAGGATCCGTTGGGGTCACAGGGGTCAGACAGGCACTCGTTCACATCGCCCTCACACCTCTCGCCCACGTAGCCTGGTGGGCACACGCATCCATATCCGCCCACCTTGTCCACGCACCGACCACCGTTAAAGCAGCGTGTCTCACCCGTCTCAGGATCCACATCCGGGGAGCAGTCGTCCACGTCTATCTCACAGTGTACACCTACAGAGTGACGAAACAGGAGAGACTTGGCATACAGATGGCATTCACAATTGTATTTTTCGGTTCATGTACTATACAGACATAACATTGTGGACACCTCTTCTAAATACTGAGCTCTGAGTACATTGCTCCATAGACAATGGCAGTAGAATGGGTTGGACTGATACAGCACAACGACTCCCAATATGACACATTTATAGGTTTCTTCTCCCAACAAGTTCAACCTTCAAATTTCAGCCCTGCTGTCCTTGAACAAAGTCCATAGAGAACTGGTTTGGCATCTTTGATTGAAAACTTGGAAATAGGAATATCTTAATTTAACATCACAGTTACGTTCCATTATCTAACCCTTTTAGAATTTCAAAGCCTGTGGTAGATGCTTTGTGAAACGTATGTCTCTATAGGGCATGTGTTTCCGTCAGTAGACCACCACTGAATGTTTTGCAGAAAAGGCAAGTAATATTAACAGGGCACACATGTTCTCCATCAAGCTCCTATTTCATAAAATGAAAGACGCACTCAATAAGCTCTTCTCCACTTTTAGCACTTGTACTTTACACAGCAAGTTGTAAATTTTAGCGCATGTGTGCTTTCTCACCTTGCGTTCCTCGAGGGCAGGAGCACTTGTAGCTGTTGACAAGATCGATGCAGGTGCCTCCGTTCTGACACGGCTGAGACGCACATTCATTTATCTCTTTGCTGCAGTTTACACCATGGTAGCCTGCCAAACACTTTCAGGAGAAGAAAGGGAGAAGGAGAGAGCAAAATCACATTAAAGTCTCTACAGCTACAACTTCAATCCAAGTTATATGGTGTAAACAGAACAGATACTTCTTCTTCTACATTTGGTTCGAGACGGAGGCAGGGACTAAAAAAAGACTACTTTCTAAAAATAGAATATAAATATAATATAAACATCTGTTGTTACTGGTACTGAATAATGACTAACATGGACAGGCAGTTTGTATGTTCATTTTTACCTCACAGGTGTATCCTCCAAGGTAATCAGTGCAGGTTGCACCATTGTGGCAAGGGTTTGGCACACACTCATCCACCTGCTCTTGGCAGTAGCTGCCCATGTAGCCCGCCTGGCACCGACACAGGTGTGTGCTTCCTGCATCCACACACTGGCCACCATTACGACACAGTGCTGTCACTGATACACCTGAGAGAGAGAAAAAGAGAGAGAGAGATTTCAGACAACTTATTGCTGAGTATATGTTAAAGACTGTACACACACAATAACAGACACACACACACACACACATACCTTGCTGCTTGGCGGCGACCTCGCAGCTGACACTGGGGACGTCACAGTAGATGCCAGTCCAGCCACTGGCACACTGGCATGTGAAAGAAGAGCCCTGCTGCCAACAGGAGCCTCCATTTTTACATGGCGAGGAATCGCACCAGCGCACCAGACTCTGAAAAACATAATCGCATCACAATTAAGAGTTACATATGTGTTTTTTACATATTATTAACAGCCTTTAGATAGTTAGGAGTGTGTGCTCTCATGTTGGTACCTGGCAGTTAGGCCCTGTGTAGCCATGGGGGCAGGTGCACTTGTAAGTGCCATAGCCATCCTGACATGTGCCGCCATTGAGGCAAGGCCTTGAGTCACACTCGTTCACATCGTGTTGGCAGTAGCTGCCGGTAAATCCCGGCAAACACACGCACGAGAACGAGTTAATTCCGTCCACACAGGTTCCGCCATTGAAACAAGAGCTATGTATACAAACACATAAAACCCACAAACATTAAAGTTAAAACTGCAGTACTGTCGAAAAATAACATGGTGTTTTAAAGGGGTATAAAATGAGAATATGCATCTCTATGTGATAATACATACAGAATATTTCTCTATTACAATAATGTGTGTGCGTGCATTACCTCTCTGTGCAGTCAGGTGTGTTTATCTCACAGTTAATGCCACTGAAGCCGGCTGGGCAGGAGCAGGTGTAGCTGTTGACACAGTCTGTGCAGTTCCCCCCATTGCGACAGGGGGTGCTCACACATTCATCAATGTCCTCAGTGCAGCGCTCGCCCTGGAACCCAGCCACGCATATGCAGGTGAAGCCGTTCACACGGTCCACACACACCCCACCGTTGCTGCAGGGGTCTAAAAGAGAATGATTAATAAAAGCTGCATTATTGTCATGCATTCATGCAGCCTCCAGTCTGGATAGACATATTTCAGAGTTTCACAAGTCTTTGTTTCTTTGTTGACTTTCAAGACTAATTTGCAAATTTAACAAAAGCTTCAAAAAATGGGGATATTTCATTATAAATTTCATTTTGAAGTATCCCCCAATTTTTGTGAGTAGTATATTAGGTCCCTGCTGTGCCATCAGTTGATGTATATATGATATATAGTGTGTGGATGTTGAAACATGGTGGGTTGCCATATAATCATATCATAAAATGAGTTCAATATGACAGTTCTTGTTAGTTATTTCTTAAGATTGTGGAGACATTTTAATCATTCTTATCAGGGGTCAGGGGTCATTTTTATGGTATATATTGGCTTAATACAGTAGTCCATCAGAATCAGCCGTTTCCAGCAGCTGGGTCTTTCTCTGAGCTAGTCCTGGATTAGGCGAGTTAAAATCAGCCCATTTTGTGAAGAGCGAGTAATTGTATAGCCAATATGACTTAGTCAAACGTTAGTATAGTTTAGCCTTTGGTAATCTTTTTAGACCCTATTTGTCTGAAGTTGGATTGTACAATTAAAGTATTATTTTAATTCAACACTGCCCCCTGGTGGGAAGATTTAGAAGTGCCACTTACTAGGAGTACAGTCATCGACGTCGGTTTCGCAGAGGTCTCCGGTGAATCCTGGGTTACAACGGCACTGGAAACCACCCATGGAGTTCACACACACGCCGCCGTTAAGACAGGGAGACTTCACACACTCGTTGATGTCTACTTCACAGGTCTGACCTGAAGGAGTACAAGGACAGCAAAGGATTGGAATAATTTATAGCACTAAAATGTGCTATAAAACACACTATAACTAACGCGCAGACAGGGCGTTGGGTGGGCAGACACTCACCTTGCCAGCCAGGTGGACAAGCACAGGAGAAGCTCTGGTAATCCTCGGACTCGTGACACACACCTGTGTTCTTACATGGACGTGTGGAACAGGGAGCCAACACAGTCTCGCACAATTCACCTAAAACACATCCACACATTATTAGGGAAGTTCATTTTATTTGTAGTGTTTTATACTGTATTATAAAGTTAAGTCAATCAAAGATTTGCATAAGAAGGATTTATTAACCAGTTCAGATGTAACATTTCTAGCTTCCGTTTAAGCAAAGCATCCCATTGTAACCTCAGTGTATTCCAGTCAAGGAGGAGAGAGATTTCATTGGGGCACAGGCAGAGGTACTCCTCACAAGGGGCACCAGTAAACTGTGGTGTTGTGTTACCGCACCACCAGGTTTCCACTCTGCAGGGATTTGAACCCAGGCTCTCAGAAAGTGCTGTTTTCAGCAGCTGGCTCTCACCAGCAAACAGTTCAAATAGTTCTAATTTTATTTAGCACTTTATTTTTAAATTGCTCTCCTGTTTATTTAGTTTTAGCTTAAAATTCTAAACAACTTAAACTTCTGGGATGTGCGCACATGCACACATTATTAAATATCTCTGCTTTAGTGCCCTGTCGTTTCCTGCAGTTCGGAGTTTTCCCCCCCTCAACAGGAAATGCGAGGTAAAAAATGCAGGAAATTGACTAAGCGACTTTCCACTCAGACACACAACACAATACCCCACAAAATACCAAACAATGCCAATGAGACCGAGGAGTGTGTGCGCACGCCAACGAAGTGTAGGTACCTGTGTAAGGCAGCAAGCAGTTACACTTGTATCCAGCTACATCATCAATACAGGTGCCCTGGTTCAGGCAGGGGTTGGACGCACATTCGTTAATGTTAGTCTGGCAGTTAGGACCTGCACGACAGAGTAAACACATAATTAGCAATTGTGGGTTAAGGGCCTTGCTCAGGGACCCAACTGTGGCAGAGGTGGGATTTGAACCCTGGACCTTCTGGTCCATAGTCTACCTTAACCACTAGGTCACCACAGCCCCACTGTTGCCTTCTGACAACAGTTACTAGATGTTTTGGCACCAAACGTTTCAGGTGTTATTTTGTCCAACTGGTTCTGCAAACACATCTGTACAACAATAACTTTCCTTAACATTTTCTACTGGGGACTGCAGCCTGCATGGACATCCCTAAAAAGATGTCATCTTGAAGGCAGTACATGTTATTCCAAAATGTACAATATACTTTTCTGCATTAATGCTGCCATCACAGAAGTGTAGATTATATATGCTAAAGACAGTGACATAACTCCCAAGCATGGCAGATCTGAATGAACCATTTCCTAACAAAAAAAGGCCTAGAATTGTGCTTTGTCTGATCACAATACACATTCCATATGTCACGCCCATCCCAGATGTCTCCAAGACCATAAAATCTAATGCTGCTACTGGACATGGTTAACAGGTTAACAGGCTTCTCTCTGCATTCGTTGTCAATATTTCATTTTGAAATATCCCCCAATGTTTGTGAGCAGTATGTATGTAAGTAATTAAAATATACTGCTCACAACAATTAGATTTTAAAATAATATGAATATTCCCTTGATTATTGTGAGCAGTGTACTAGAGCAATATGATGCTTATTGGGAAAAACTATAGAATTGACTGGAGGTTATAGTGCTCTTTTATCACCTCTATCCATCTCCATCTCTATGAGATGACAGATAGTTAAAAATAAAGACATACTGGTTCCATATGGCAACTTTTTCACATTTTGTCACCTTACAACCACAAACTTAAATGTATTTTACTGAGATTTTAACTCTTATATCAACACAAAGTACCCCATAATTGTGACGTGGAATGAAAACGGTACATGGTTTTTCAAAATTTTAGTCAAATAAAAATATGAAAAGTGTGACGTGAAAAAGTTATCAACCCTCTGCAGTCTAATACCCCTAAATAAAATCTAGTGCAATCAACTGCCTTAAGAAGTCGATTGCACTTAGCTGTAGAGTCCAGCTGTGTGCAATTTAGTCTCGGTACAAATACACCTGTTCCGTAAAGGCCTCCACGGTTTGTTAGATTACACTAGTGAATAATTAACATTATGAAGACCACTAGACAGGTTAGAGACAAAGTTGTAGAAAAGTTTAAAGCAGGGTTAGTTTATAAAAACATATCCCAAGCTTTGAGCATCCTAAGGAGCACTGTTCATTCCATCAATTGAAAAACGTTTTCTATAACTGCAAACCTAGCAAGACATGTCCATCTGCCTAAACTGACATAGGGCGGAACAAGGACAGCACTGGTCAGAAAAGCAGCCAATAGGCCCATGGTCACTCTGGACGACCTGGAGAAATCCACAGCTCAGGTGGGAGAATCTGTCCACAGAACAATGTATAAGTTATGCACTTCACAAATATGTCTTTATGGAAGAGTGGCAAGAGGAAAACTATTAAAAGAAAAGCATAGGAAGTGCCGTTTGCAAGCCATATAGGGATACAGCAAACATGGAAGAAGGTGCTCTGGTCAGATAGGAGCAAAGTTGAACTTTTTGTCCTAAATGCAAAGCACTGTGTATAAAAGTAACACTACTTATTACCCTAAACACACCATCACCACTGTGAAGTATGGTGGGGATGCTTTTCTTCAGCAGGGACAGGGGAGCTGGTGAGAGTTGATGGGATTGGAAGATGGAGCTGGGCAACCTGTTTAAGGCTGCAAAAGAGACTGGGAAGATTTAACTTTCAGCAAGACAAACAAACAGCCAGAGCTACAGTGAAATTGTTTAGATTAGAGAAAATTCATGAGTTAGAATGGCCCAGTCAAGGTCCTTACCCAAATCCCAATGAGCATCTCTGGCAAAACATGAAAATTGCTGTTCACAGACGCTCTCCATCCAATCTGGCTGGAATTGAGCTTTATTTTGCTAAGAAAAGTGGGCAGGAAGTCTCAGTCTTAAGATGCACAAATCTGGTAGAGACATACCCCAAAAGACTTGCAACTGTAATTGCGGTAAAAGATACTGCATAGAGAGGGAGATTTGTATTTGATTCAAATTAGAAAACCACATATAATTTTCATCCCACTTTATTTTATGTGCTACTTTGTTTTGGTCTATTACTTACAATCTCAATTAAATAAATTTATGTTTGTGGTTGTAAGGTGACAAAATATTAAAAAGTTCAGCTGGTATGAATACTTTTGCAAACCACTGTATGTGTGATACGAGGACACAGTCTATAAGACACACAAAAATGTGGCAACCTGTACAACTTGTTTTGTAGTTAAGTTTTAACTTAAGAGGAACACAATATATCATATTGGGTGAACACTTACTTGCATTCCAATCACAGCGTAGATGAAGAAAAGCATTACAATAAGCAATGCCACATATGGAAGTGCCTATAGAGTAACAAAGATTGAGAGAGAATTTAACTACATGTTTGCATTTATTAATTCCCCTAACACAAAAAAAAAATGTGAATGGTAACTTGTCTGTCTATTGGCCACTCCTCACTTGGAAGGATTTAATAAACGTCCACAGCAGGGTGCGAATTCCCTCTCCACGTGAAAGCAGCTTTACCAGTCTCATTACTCGAAAGAGTCGAAAGAAAGTGATGGAGATCCTGGCATTATCTTCTGTGTTCTGTTGTCCCTTTCAGTATGTTGTGTACAGAGAATACAGCACAGATGCACATATTTGTACATACACACACACACACATAGAGAGAGAGAGAGAGAAAGAGAGATGGGGGGCAAGAAAAAAACAGAAACATTAAATTAATTGTTAATTAAACATAATTCAGATTTTTTAATGACCTTTATGAAGCTTTAATTTCAACACTAAGCATATTTGTTTATACTGAATATATACCCAGAATACGATGATTTGCAAATCCTTTTTAATCCATAGTCAATCGAATACACTACAAAGACAAGATATTTAATGTTCAAATGGAGAAACTTTTTTTTTTGTTGTTTTTGCAAATATTCACTAATTTTGAATTTAATGCCTGCAACATGTTCCAAAGAAGTTGGGAGGGGGGCATGTTTACCACTATGTTACATCACCTTTCCTTTTAACAACACTCAGCATGTGTTTGGGAACAGAGGTAACTAATTGTTGAAGCTTTGTAGGTGGGACTTTATTCCATTCTTGCTTGATGTACAACTTCAGTCGCTCAACAGTCCGGGGTCTCCGTTGTCGTATTTTGCACTTCATAGTGTGCCATACATTTTCAATGGGAGACAGGTCTGGACTGCAGGCAGGCAATCTGGACACTCTTTGACCCGGAGGACATGACGTCCATGATTTCCAAAAGCAATTTGAAATGTGGAAGTGTTTCTAAGCACGTGATAATATCTGTTACAGAATTATGTCGGTTTTTAATGCAGTCGCACTTGACGGATTGAAGGACCCAAGAACCGGCATTCAATGTTGGTTTTTGGCCTTGTCGCTTACTGGTAAAGATTTCTTAGATAAGGAAATCCCTAAAATCCTTGCAATTGCACGATGAAAAACATTGTTCTTAAACTGTTGAACTATTTGCTCATGCAGTTGTTCACAAAGTGGTGAACCTCGCACCATCCTTGCTTGTTAACAACTGAGTCTTTCGGGATGCTACCTTTATACCCAATCATGGCACTCACACCTGTTTCCAATTAACCTTTTCACCTGTGGAATGTTCCAAACAGGTGTTTTTTGAGCAGTCCTTAACTTTCCCAACCTTTTGTTGCACCTATCCCAACTGTTTTGAAACGTATTGCAGGCATCAAATTATAAATGAATAAATATTTACAAAAAAACTGAAAAGTCTGTCTATTTGATCATTAAATATCTTGTCTTTGTAGTGTATTCAATTGAATATGGGTTAAGAAATATTTGAAAATCATCATATTCTGTTTATATTAATGTTTTACGCAACATCCCAACTTAATTCGATTCGGGGTCGTAATAGCTTTTTTTGGGTCCAATATGTAATTCCATATGACAAACCTTTTGCACAAGGCGCAAGGTGGCAAATAACACACTTATTCAATGGCATTAGGACACTTTTGGAGACACCAGTTCACCTAATGCATGTCTCTGGAATGAGGGAAAAAACCAAAGGAGGAAACTCACACAGACATAGGCGGAAATTTTATACAAGCAGCAGCTTTGGCGTGATTTTAATCTGGGTCTCTCGAGCTGTGGCTATTTACTGCATCACTGTGCAATGTCGTTAAATTTTTAAATATGTTGTGACTCAAAATCTGGCTCCAGCAAAGGGTGCAAGGTGGCAACCAACCCATAGACATTGAGTGAGACCATCACAGGGCACATGTGTGGGAGATTTGTCTAAAATGACAGTTGACCTAATACAATCATCTGGGGCATGTGGGAGGAATCCCAAGTTTCTGAGGAAACTTGTTTGTTCGCTGTTTTGGACTGCACTTCTAAATACGTATTTTAAGTGTCTGTGTTCTCTTTGGTTCCTTTCTCATGACATCTAGGAGTTTTTACATTTAAATTGATGTCATTTAGCAGATACTCTTATCCAGAGTGGCTTACAGTTTCAAATCCAAATAGTTTTCAAATCCAAGCAATTGTGGGTTATGGGCCTTGCTTCCCCAATAGTGGCAGCTTATCAGAGGTAGGATTTGAACCTTGGGCTCAGTATATCACAGCTCACACACATCCACAAGTAATGTAAGAAAGATGTACATACTTTTGTATGAATTTACATAACATGCTGATGCCTGCATGGCTAAAATAATTGTGAGGTTAAGTAAGTGGAAATGTAGATTGTGATGTGGAGTTTGATTACCATCAGTCCGTACCATTGGTCTTACCACTGAGGATGGAGTGGAGGATGACGGGTCAGCTGGCTTTAAAGTAAGGAAGACAGATAAAATTGTCACTATTGCAGTGCTAAACTCCCATCATACTTCTTCCATATGAGTATTTTGTGTTCACATATTCACAGGCATTTGCAGGTCATAGCAGTGGAGAGGTGTCCTAATTGTTCTCTGGATTGTAAACTTATGAAGGACATGCTAGTGTGTGTTGGGATGAATAATTGATATGTTTGACTGTAGGCATATTGTTGTATGGGAGACATTTCATAGCTGTCTTTCTGCCTTTCTTCTGCATAAGTGCATTATATTGTATTATCCTTCTGTAAAGGGATACAAATCATGGCCTAGTAGGTTTGCAACCACGGGGTGAAATAATTCCATATGTCATAAAATATAAAAAAGAAATCTGTCATTGCATTTGTGCAGCAGGTGTATTCAAATATGTATACAGCAAAATGTGTATGGCATTCACAGCCCATGTTATCTCATGTATGTAGAGAAGGGAATATGGGAGACTGATAAGTACAAGCATAATTATTGCTGTGGATGAATAAGTGATGTATACTAATATTCTACATGACCTCTCTTGCAGTACCACAGTAAATTATTTAGAATTTTAACTTTTGACCTTTAAAGTCCTTGTACAGAAGGATCTACAACACACCCTTGTGGAAATGTTTGTGGTAATTCGCAAAGGATCTGGCAGCCATGCATATGTATGTTGTTCGTTTACAATGCTTAAGGATTGATAAAATAATTCCAAATAGGCAGTTTTGAGAATTTACAAAAAGCATGACCTGCTGAGTAATTTTATTTGTACAATTTGAGTCGTGAAATGGATTTTTTCATGGTGCAAAACATCAGATGACTGGCAAAAACTGGATAAGCCTGTTACCTGGTGCTTCCAAAACTAAAATATTAAGTCATCTCTTTCACTGAGTAAACACATATGCATTTAACTTTTCTGATATGTTATTACAGAATTTGCCTGTAGCTACAGTTCTGCAATAAATGGCAATCAGGCACCAGGGCTATCCAGGTAAAAACTCAATTGAATTTGAAAAGCACGAGATCAGATAGAGATATGAGAGAAAGGAAGACACATAAAATAAATAAAGTGCAGAAACAAGGGACTGGAATTAACAGCATTCAGAGGGAACAGTGCAATGTGGCATCAACAGCAAGACAGATCTAGCAAACACACCCCTCTTACAAGTCAGTTAATAAAGAGAATATGCTTTTTATGAAGCACTGCAAACTAATGAAGAAGATAAAATACATATTTGGTCATGATTCAGGAGAAGGAGGGTAACCACCAACAAGGCTATTATATTACTGATAGTAGTTATAAGTAATATTGTTTGGTAAAGCTTTATGGGTTTTTATGCTTTCAAAATACAAACATAGCAGAGGCCATGGACATGCTGTTCAATTAAAGCAAATGTAAACAACAATTAGATAAATAAGATACAAATATCTTCAGTGATGGTTCAGTACAGAAGGGGTCTCTGTATAGCAAAACAGGGGATATATCATCTCTGACTGTCCAATGGTTAAAATAATATCGCCAAATTAAACATCCAAATGTTTGCCTAACCATATGTACCTATGTCAGCCTGACCATAACAATCTAATTATGTGTTATGTACTGTATCAATCTGATTAGTAACCTTTTAGAAATATATTTTTAAATTTATCTAAGAATATGACAAAATCAAATTAGAAGACATTTAAGGTAAAAAGCAAATTGTAGTTAACATTAAAGTGTTATGTACAGCTTAACCAAAGGCATCAAACTCAGCTTTGTTTCAGCTTATCTCCACACATTTCATAGTATCATATATTTAAGCAAGTTAAGTTGTGTATCTTCCTTTTTAACCTCAGAGCTAATAAAACAATTATTAGAGACAGATTTATTGCAGCCATAATTCACTTTTTTAGATTTCCAGTAAGTCAAAAATGTGCATACACTGGTGTCTTTATAAAAAGATTGAACAAGCTCAGAAATTGACAAGCTTCTAATGATTATAATTAGGAGTTATTTAAGAAAGCTCATGTAGCATATTAAAGGTCTTTAGATACAAATACTTTTGGCCATAAAACTTAATGGAACTCAATGAAAATTAAAGCAGCTCAAAAAGACCTATGAACATAATTTTAGACCATCACAAGTCCGGTTTGATATTTCATTATATGCAAATGTATATATCTTGTTGCCACACACACTGCATAATTCATAATTACCTAGAAATATTACAGAAACATATTAAGTAACATCTTAAAACTTAATTGTTTGTTTGTTTATTTGTTTTATTTAATGTTAGGGCTTGCGCTGCGCCCATTTTGTTTTTCGCAGCGGTTCATTATTTTTCCCTTTGCGTTTTGAAATGGTGTTTTTTGGACTCTCGGCTCTCAAGCTGTTTTTGCGTCTTCTGTTTCTCCCTTACAGGTCTCCTGGGTTCTGGCCTGACCTGCTCGTCCCTCTGGTGGCGAGGGCTCCCACTGGCGGACCTTCATGGACCTCCGACCGTTCCCACTATGTCTGGGGTCTAGGGTTCACCTCCTCTGGGATGACCCAGACCCTCTCTTTTTCCCTGCTCCCTTAGTGTTTTGTTTTCGTTTTCATTGGCACTGCGTGAGGCGTTGTTTTGATCCCCGCGGCGATCTATCCAGTTATGTTAGGAGTATTCGTTGTTATTTTCTCATTGGTTTTGTTGCATTCATTTTCTAGCCTCGCATCAGTTTAGTTTTGTTTCGCTTTTGTGTTTCAGCTTCTGCATCTTGGCTGATACACCGTTCTGAACCTCGGCTAATACACAGCTCTGACCCCAGGGCTCTTATTGCATTTCCTTTTGTTTCCTTTTCTTTTCTTTATGGTTTAGGCAATGTGTGTTTTAAA
The DNA here is from genome assembly GCA_034780255.1 of Parotocinclus maculicauda. NCBI lineage: Eukaryota > Metazoa > Chordata > Actinopteri > Siluriformes > Loricariidae > Parotocinclus > Parotocinclus maculicauda. Next base: position 407 of record JAUZSU010165930.1, on the reverse strand, counting down.
ATGGTGTTTTTATGACTCTCGAATCCCAAGCCGTTTTTGAGTCTTCTGTTTCTCCCTCCTGGATTCCGGCCTGACCTGCTCGTCCCTCTGGGGGCATGGGCTGACCCAGCCCCTCTCTCTGGGCATTGGACTCCATCAAGTCACCTTCTTGGATCAGCGGCCGGTTGCACTCGTCTGGGATCGCTGTTCTAGGACCGCCTAGCTGGAAAGACTGCCGGGGCTCTCCTCTTGGATCAACAATTGTTTCCACTCGTCTGGGAGCCCCATCCTGGGGCGAATTACGGTCGGGACCTGCTTCGATGTGTCGCTGGACTTGGGGGAGGACCCCCACCCCCACCCCACCCCTTATGTTCCTGACCTACCTTATGTTCCTGACCTACCAAAAAGTGCCTTACCTACCTTTTGTT
>JAUZSU010165919.1:0-13497 GCA_034780255.1 Parotocinclus maculicauda | reverse complement strand
TTGTAGATCGTTTCGAAAAACTTGTTTGCAAATTTATTTTTCAATGAACAAAGTTGGTAAGCAACAGTAGTTCTTGTCTATGTGTCAAAAACATCTACTGAAGGACATTTACTGGGATGGACTGATCTCTCCCTGTCCAATGGTGGTTTCCGCCTTGAGCCCCGTACTAGCTTATGTGGCTACAGAATAGTGGGTGCGTAAGTGAAGTTCCTTTATTCAAAAGTATAGGGTGACTCAGCGGACAAATTCCTTTAGTCATTCATAAACAAGGGAAACTATTCATACTATTGAACTATGAACTATTCATAGATTTATAGCTATATATAATCACTGGTCAATGCATTAGGTACACCTTACTAGTACTCGGTTGGACCCAATTTAGCCTCGTTTGTTTGTTAATTTAGTTTATTTAAAGTCACTTTCAGTATAAATGCCAATTTAATGACAGACACAAGGTCACATCGACACACAAGGTTATATCAAAACTAGTCATACATACTCAGATTGGCTCCACCTCACAGGGAGAGTCTAAAGTCAGGATCAAAACAGGGATGCTGAAGCTGTGAAACTGTGCCAACCTGCTGTCACCAGAAGCGCCTTCATTGTGAAATAGACCTGACATGGCGGTGGAAACATCTCTAAGAGATTTTACTCCATGTTGACATGACAGCATGTCAACTCTCTTCCATTCCACCACGTTCCAAAGGTGCTCTATTGGATTGAGGTCTGGTGATTGTGGAGACCATTTGAATACAGTGAACTCATTGCCAGGTTCAAGAAATCAGTTGAGACGATTTGAGCTTCTGTTGTGGTGCATAGAAGAGGATTAGGATTTCAAAATCAAGATCTGCAATGATGTCCTTGATTACAGATACAAGTGTATTCTCCCCTCAAACACAGTGAAAAAGATGGCAGGCGAAGATCGCAGACACAGAAGGTGATAGCTTGTTTAATAGATCATCAGATCTCCACCTGTATAATTAGGTGTCTCATATATGACAGCTTCTGTCATCTAACCACATACTGTATGTAAGTTACTAGAGCGCACTGATGTGTTCAGTATTGTTCACTATAGATTTCAGTGGAACTTTGGAATTGTTCTATGGTCAGATGAAACAAAAATAGAGCTTTTTTGGCAAGAAACAAAGATGGGTTTGGTGTAAAAAGGAGAATGGTTATACATAGAGGAACCTCAGCACCACCGTTAAGCATGATGGATGGTCTGTAATGTGGTGAGACTGTTTCGCTTCCAAAGACCTTTTGGAAGTTTACCAGGTTTCATGCCATTGTGGATTTCTTGAAGTACAAGCAGATTTTAAATGAAAATTTGTCTGTCTGTGCCAAGAAGCTACAACAGGGTTGTGGTTGGATCATAAAGCAGGACAATGCTCCAACTCATACATCAAACCCACACTGTAGTGGTTCAGTGCTTGCAGAATCAGTTCTTTTACATTGCCTTCTCCATCCTCTGACCTAAACCCAATTTAAAACCTGTGGGGGGAGCTGAAGATTTATCCTCTGTATGCCCTCACGTGCCCTCATAGTTATACTTCATTAAAACACAAAACGTGTAGGATAACTAGTTAAAAGTTCTGAAACACTTAGGCAAATTTAATTGCTTACATATCAATGATAACATTCTTCATTTAAATTTTCTGAATTTCTAGAGATACCAATAACGGAGACATGCGGTTTTGATACAAAAAATAATCATTTTTAATGAGGGCCTGTCATTCACTTTCATACTAGTTTAATCAGAACTGGCAGCAGAAAACACAACATCCCTAGACAGGGCAGTTATCATTACAGTTACAGGTTCACACTGGGACATTTTAGAGCTACCAGTTAACCTAATGCCAAATGGAGTTGCATTGTGAAAGGTAATTGTAGTACCTGGAAAAAAAACCCTACACACACAGAGAACATACAAACTCCAAACAGATGGAGGCCAAGACAGAAATCAGGGATCTGTGGAGCTGTAACATGACAGGGCAAACCACTGTGCCATAATGCTACCCTAATGATGATAATTTATTCAAGTTAAATTTCTCTAATCTCATTAAGTGTTAAATTAAGCTAATTAACTGCAGATATTTTTTAGTACCTGTCTTTACCAATTTTTTTTTTACCAAATACCAACCATTCTTGAGCAGATTGTATTCAAATAGATCTTATCATTTTTTTCTAATAATTTTCTAATTACCTTTTAATAATTTTATGACCCAATTTTCATTTTTTTAAATGTACACTCATGGACAAAAATGGGTCAAACCCAAAATTGCTTAATTTTAATCCAGTATTGTTCCACTCAGTGGTAATGATGTCAAAGAGTTGATTAGCAGTTAGTGTTAATGTGGAATCAAATATTTCCAATAGGGTTTAAATCTGGAGTCTGACCAGGGTAAAAGCCTGATGGGCTGTGTCAGATTATCAATTGACAACTATTATTTTAGCAAAATATTTTGGGATATTTGAATAAGAGGGCTATATAAATGAATTGCTCCATTTTTAGCTTTCAGTTGACTGCAGCAAAAAACCAGTGACAAACACATTATGGAATCTGTCTCAAGAGTGTATTTTCTGACCAAATTATTTACATTGAGATAGAGCCTAGCATTTTTATTAATGATAAAGATGTGAAGATGTGTTCCTAGGCCATTTGTAGTAGTTTAAGATGACGTAATTCCGTTTCAATCCATATAGTTCTGAGCTATGTCGAGTATGTTATAGGAAAAAAAAAACATAATTCACAGACAGTGAAAGTATACTAAAAGCATACTGTTCTTCGATTTTATTCTTGTTGTTATATTTTATTATTATTATTCAATATTTTTTATTATTTATTATTATTATTATTATTATTATTATTATTATTATTATTATTATTACTATTATTATTATTATTATTATTCTCTCCTCCTGCAGTTTTTGAGATATAGACACAGGAAAAACGCTAAAATGTCTGGTATTTGGTATTTTGAGAGAAGTGTGCTTGTTCAAACCTAAGAAAATGTGTTTTGTTCACTTGCCATGCTTATTTTTCTGGGCAAATTTTTCCATAGATTTAACATTACGGCAAATTTCGCACAGCTGTAGCTCAGTCAATCTACAAGCTACAAGCATTAAAATCAAAATAATCAAAATTAAATATTTCATAATGAAATATCCCCTAATGTTTGTGAGCAATGAAGTAGACTTTAAAATATCTATAAATACATTGGTAGAGTCTATAAATCTATAAATTGGTAGAGTAATTATTTTCTGAGTTAGGACAAGTCAGACATTAAAATTTGAGTCACTCAGATTTACAGATTCCTGTTTTTAACACTTTTTTATACTGTCATAGCTCAGAAAATCTTGAACTTAATCTATACCTTTTTTAGATCAAAATGATCACAAACCGGATAAGCGATAGAATAAATATTTTTGAAATTATAAACATTTGCTTGGGACCTGCAACTTCACTCAAAACAGATCTGATAGTATTAAAATGAATATGAAACAAACTGTTGTTATTTAAATTCTAACAGCAGTTTTTTTTAGCTCTTTCTTACACACACACACACACACATACACACACACACACACACACACACACACATCAGGTGTCTCAGACCTGCACCCAGACAGAATGACTGGGACTCGGACCCCTGCCTAACCAGAACTGACTGGGTTTTGCACCCGTGCCTGACCAGAACTGACCAGGTCTCGGACCTATACCTGACCAGAGCTGACCAGACTTGCTGTTGCCAGCAACTGTCCCGTGCCCAGCCAAAACGCACCATGTTTTGGAATCGCACCCCTGCTAGAGCCAGCAGGGTCTTGGACTCATGCCTGGTCAGAACCGACCGTGTCTTGGGCTCACGCCAACCAGATCCGATTATGTTTCAAACCAACGCCTAGCCAGAACCGACCAAGTCTCTGACATGCACCCGGCCAGAACTGACCAGGTGTCGAACCCACGCCCATCCAGAACTCACCATGTCCCGGACCTGTGCTTTGCCAGCGCACCTGCACTGACGATGTCTCGGACCCGTGGCAGGCCAGAACCGGCCACACAGGCACAATGGCTTTACTATACATGGTATATGCTTACTAGTACATTCTGCAGCACATTATCACCCAAAGGGAGTAGAATAAATCAAATTCACAACTTAGAGTTCCTTATCATGTTTCTAGCAAACAGAGAGCAGCCTGTGTGAAAGCAAAGCTCAGCTTAAATTACCACAATGTTCAACCAACTGTTGACTATAAAATACTGATGTTCAACTCCGTCCCAAAACACCCCCTACACATAGATACACACATGTAATTTCAAGTGAATTACCTGTCTGTGTGTGTCTCTCTCTCTCTCTCTCTCTCACACACACACACACACACACACACACATATATGTATATATTTCTATCACTGTGGTGGCTTTCCATTGACATATTATTATTTTTTCTAATTAATGCCACACCTACACCCGACCTTAATCTTAACTACAGTAATTGAGTCAAATCTTTTGGCAAAATCTTTTTGTGACCACCCCCTAACACATACAAACACACAAACACACACACACACACACACACACACACACACACACACACACATATGTACATCTTTCTATCACTGTGGTGGCTTTCCATTGACATCTTATTATTTTTTCTAGTTAATGCCACACCTACACCCGACCTTAATCTTAACTACAGTAATTGAGTCAAATCTTTTGGCAAAATCTTTTTATGACCACCCCCTAACACATACAAACACACACACACACACACACACACACACACACACACACACACACGCAGTATTGAGTTTCAGCCATATGTGCCTAATCTTTAGGGTGGTTTAGGGGCTTCTTTGAAAAATATTTGATTGATTATGTCTTTAAGTAAAAGTTGTGTAAAGTTGTGTTCTCCAGAAAAAACCCTGAAAAGAATTATATATTTTGTGCATGTGCTTTTGGATGAGTGTAGGAGCACCTGTGTTTGTAGAAATACTGTTATCATCATATGCATAATGTTTGTTTAGCTAACCAACTGTGAACTTTGCCTTTAGAGAGGAGTGTATTTAACATGAGAAGGCAACCCGTGTGACAGCCTTATTCGGAGCACTCTCTTTTCACTCAGACATAGTTCGGCATTGGATCACGATTGTAAAACTAAAACACATTCAGTGCTTCAGCACAGACTTCTGTTGATAGAACATGTTTCTGAACCCTTCTGAAATGAAAGCCAATAGGGGTAGTATGCAATGATTCCGCGCCATATGCCCTGTCCACTTAAATTAGCAGGGCCTTGCATCCAGCAGCATCTGTTTTCAATATGGAGCAAAAACGGAAGGGTGGGTGCTTGGCTTTGCAGCGGAAAATACAGCCTACTGTACTTTTAAATAGCCCACGGGAGACGCGGGACGGATGTGGGCCATAATGTCTTATCCCCATATCTGGACTGCCACTTCTTCCCCTTTGTACGTCAAATGTACAATTACGAAGGAATGTGTGTTACACTGTCTGTGTGTGTGCATGTACCATGGTGTCACCACATGAAGCGAGTCCGTATAACATATTGCCCCCAGGCATCCGAACCGATACTGGCTCACTTATGACACATCCCACGTTTTAAGCGTTTGCAAACACACATTTTTTGTATCTGAAAGGCTTATATTTGTCCTGCTTTAGGAACTGCTCCTCTATATGCCTAAGTGCTATGGAACAAAGTCGAAGAAATAACTCCCTGCAGATAAGAACCACTGTAGCTGCCCCATAATTCAAAGCTTTGCCATAATTCACACTGCACTGCGTTAACTAAAGGGACTGTCTGTTTCTGAGTCCAATTGCATGTTTGTCCTTATAATTGTTAGTGCAGCACTGAGGCCGCGAAGGAAAAAAGTAGAATAGCAAGGCAATGATGACCTGTTTACAGATTAGAGCATATAGAGTATATTATACTGGTCATATTTTGCTGGTTGGCTATTTTCAAACGTGAACACACAGACAGAACGAAGGACATGTACACCCTCACACAGTCTTCAACTGGAGACTCATGTTTAAGGCTATTTAAACATGTAATTTACCAAGAGAAAAGAGGAAACAGGGAGAGTCGGTTTTCTTGTCCATAGCCAAGACTGAGGCCTTCAGAGTTGCATCTGCAAGTATGCTATCAATTCCTATATGAAGTTCAACACTCCAATAGTCCATGTTCAACAGCCCAACCACTAATTCTGGATTCTAGAACAGGGAGAAAGATTACCTCAATGAGGTATTTGTAACAGAACAGGGATGAAATATTTGGATTCAAATAAGCACCAGCAGTTGACGGACTTGCGCTATTCTCCAGTGTTGTGTGCGCAGTTAAGACCTACATACAAAGGTAGCAAGTCAGCAGTAACAAAAGCTCTTTGCACAAAAATGATTTGTTATCTTATGCATCTCAGGGGCTCTGTGAACAGAATGGCCACATTGAGGCATGATCATAAATGCAGCACTGAAACTGCGCTGTAAGATGGTGTGTGAAACCATCTGGAAGAGATCTGGCATTTTTCAGAATTCATTTTTGTTTAGCCAGCGTCAAAGACACACGGCTAGCCACCATGCGCTCGCCTAGCTGAATGAATTCCATTTTTCCATTCACACCGAGGAAGGAGATACTGAGCAAGGCAACGCAGAATCTGATAAGGCCGATGACAAACCGAAGGGATTGTTGACAGGCGCCTGACGTTTTTTGGCACCACTTCCCTGACCCCTTCAGCGTGCTGAAATGTGGATCACTTGAAGAGACTCTTCTCAGCTCAGAGACACTGGAGTAATGTGCTAATGATAATGTTATTACAACTAACGCCACACTCATCTTGCACTGCCCAGCTTTGCTCGTTAAAAGTTGTTCCCAGACGTTTTATTTATAATTGACTGGAGCAATGTGCGCACAACTAACAGCCGGTTTTAGCATTAAACTGCAATCGTTTATACATTTATATTTCACTGCGGTTTCACAAGTGTGTTTGCTCATCTTCTGCCGCCATGGCTATTTCCAGGTTCATGCAAATAAACTCATCTTTAAAGCTTAGTTTCATAGCAAGGAAACCTTATATTTCATTTTTTTAAGTGTACAGCACATGCTAGGTGCAACCGTATAACTAGGCTTCCCACATACTCCTGCGATCTGGGATGTCAGTGGTTGTCATTTTCAAACAACCGAACATCAACATTGCCAGCTTTTGTGTGTTACTGTATTCATGCAAATGCTTTAAATGCGTTGGTTATTCCCCAGAAATTGGAATCGTTAAGAAAGTTGTTAGTTTGTTTCCACCTTCTACATTACATCTAAGAGTCGAAGGTCAAGAGGATCTGTCAACAGCGACATGGGGATTATCCCATTGACATTCCATTTCCAAGTTTCTTTGCCCCGCCTCCTTGTAGCAAGGTCTTGCTCTGTGCTGGCAGGTCAGGCATCAAGGAGCAATTACTGTCGCATTAGCGATGATCAAGCCATGCTTCTCAAGTGCACAGTGAAGCTACTGTTTTCCACTCATTCTTTTAAGCAACCATCCATCAAGCTGCAGGGTTCATGCCGCCTTATGCTCACCTCAAGAACTCGTAAAAACAAAGGTGCAAATGTCCTCTAGCTGAACCCGCCGTGAACAGTTTAGCACTGCTTGACACCATTTCATATTTCACCCCATCTTCGCACATTCTTTTATTCGCAAATGTGGCTACAGTATATGCTGTTGTGTGGATGTTATCTTTGGCTTGTCACTGGAAAATGACTTAATCTGTCCTGTCCACACATTTGGAAAAATTCAATCCAGAGCTAGATTATTACACACTATCTGCTTGCATTGAATAACCAAGGAATGTTCGCTGTTGTTTTAAAAATTGTAATGCTTCAAGAAATGTTACACTTCTACAATTATGCAAGTCCATATGGAGAACATTAGTGTCATCTCTTTTTTGCCTTGCAAAATTCTTCACATTCCTGCTAGAGCTAGAGCAGGTAATGGATCTTAATAGGCGATATCTGCTTTGTTGTTTCGTTACTGAGATGTCCTGGGTTAGCTCTCGGCTTACAGAAACCTCTCTGGGAACGGCCTCAGGCGTAGAGATTACTACTCATGAGCATGCAAGACAACATCAGTTTAAGTTTGTTTGTTTGTTTATGTGGATTATTTAACATCACTATCAGCATCAGTGGCCATTTTAGCAACATACACAATGTTAAATCTATACACAAGGTTATCTCAAGACTAGTCACATGCCAATTTAGAGTAATTAATTAACTTAATACGCATGTCTTTTGACTGTGGGAGGAAACTGGCATACCCAGAGCAAACCCACATAGACACAGGGAGGACATGCAGAAAGGACCCAGGCCGCTCCACCCTGGGATTAAACCCAGGATTTTCTTGCTGTAAGGCAGTGGTGCTACCCACTTTGTCACCCATATCAGCCTATATAACCTTTCTACACACCTGAAAGCCTGCTAGTCTGGCCTTACACACAGACACCTTTGTGGCTTCATGTCTTATGAAAGATGGGTTTTCATTGCACATTGGTGATCAATTAAAATGAATTATGAATGAATTTCTTCATTTTCTTATCCACATAATCCTTGGTGAGGGTCGTGAGGACGTTGGTGCATAGCCAGCGACACAAGGCAGGAACATCCCTAGACAGGGAGGCAATCTATTATAGGGCATATACACTAACATACTAATACACACTAAGGGCTCTTTAGAAACTCCAATTAACCTGATTACCCAGGGTAAACCCAAGCGGACACGGGGAGGGCATGTAGATTACACATAGAAATTAACAAGACCGCTCCACCTGCAACTGAACCCAGGATTATCTTGCTGAGAGGTGACAGTGTTACCTACCAAGCCACCGCACCACCCCAATACAAATTAGCAACAGTATAAAGGTAAAGAATACAAAAGGGTCCCAGTAGTTAAAAGCTGGGTATATGTCAATGACAAAATGCTCAGATGTAGACAGAATTTTAATATTCTATTTTGAGTGTTTTGCATGAGGGACACGAGCATCCACATGGGTTCCAGAGTCTGCCTAGTCCTTCCTCGTTTTGTAGTTTGTGGTCACAGTGGGTGTGTGACTTTATAGCAATGGGTCTTAAAACCATTTCCATTCACACATGGCCAAAAGTCTGTCTTTGGTAATAATTAAGCTTTTAAACATGGCTGGACACTCAGAGGAGACAAATTAAAGCCCGTCACTCCTATAGACTAAGCAGCCCACAATGTCTGGAGCTAGAGACCCTCACTCAAGCCTTTCATCTCATTTTCAATTTCATCGCATCTTGGGCAAATTGATTAAAGACCCTTAAGATTGCTTCCTTTTTGCTAACCTCAGATTGTGCACTGTTTAAATTGTGTTCTCCCTCGTTCATGCTTATTTTTGTTTTTGTTAGAACAAAATGAGGCAGTGTCTGTTTACTTGTTCGTCATCAGTCTCTAATACTAAGTAACTGCTCATGTAACTTTAAACCCTTCATAAGGCACAGCGCACCCAGACCTGTCACGGCCCTGACTGAAGCCGGTCACCGGCCAGAATCTCACACAAAGAACGTGGGTCACAAAAGGTTCTCTGGATGTCTGCTGTTGTATTTAAATTTGTTTGAAGTTGCAAACAAGAGGGTCTTGGAAGATAATGGTGCCCCCTTATGACTTTGACCTCTTGGTGACATGATTCCCCTGGTGACTGTAGGGCTCCTTCTCTCACCGTCTGCTCATCACTCAAGAGTCATGCTATCCCTTCCGGAGATCAGGTGCAAGGTCAGCAGGGGTTAAATGATCAATGCAAAATTTTCAGCAATGCCATTGATAAAAGATAAAGCATTGAAAACATGGAAGTGAGGTATCATCTGAATAGTGTGGCCGCCAAGCGAAATTAGGTCCCTGAATTATAACACCAAAAACACCAAATACATGTTTGAGTTTTGGAGTTTTAGAAGTCGATTTTTTAATACGTCTCCATATTCACTCCATATTCACTTCACTCTGTAGCAACAGAGGAGTATGTTAGGAATGGTGATATGTCATGCTGCTTTGCCTGTCAAACTGAGTAGAAAGCAAATCGGCGCTAGCAAAACAGCTGGTAGTCACAAAGCAAGGAGGTGAAGAAACGAAAAGATAAGCAGAGATGAGACACTTTGATTTGGAGAAGAACACAGGGAAGGTACAGTGCCTTTGAGTTTGTTTTCTGCAAACAGGATGTTTCATACACTACCTTCAAATACAGCAGTTATCCAAAACACTCAAACACCTGCTTTTATCTGCTGGCAGTATCAGTGCGCAAGCATTTTTTCCATTCTTATTCATCTGTCTGTAGCAAGCTAAGTCCATTCATGTTCCACCACATGAGGTGTCTGAAGAGTCGTCGCGAACATGTCGGCTTTGAGACAAGAAAAAAGGGGAAGACCACTTTAAATGAAAACATTCTCAGATGACAAGGAAATGTCTGCTTTTTTTTTAACAGTACATATGAACCAGCAGGTGGTCCCAGACACCCTATCCAAACAGAAGCGTTTGATGGAACTGAAGTCTGTTTGGTTTATTGTATTGGCTGCTGGTGTGCTGCTCACCTTAATGATTAATCTGATGGAGACTGACTTTTATCTTTATGATGTTTCACTCAGCAGAAGCTCAGGGCAAGTAACAACAGGTGCCATTTTATTTTGCACCTTGCAGCATTGGCTTAATGAATTGCAAAAACACAAAGAAAAATGTCTTAAATTTAATATTCAATATGCAGTAATGCCAATTTTTCATATCTGTTTGTCAAATCATCTCTTGCATGATCTCTTCAGGAATTGAAGAAATTTCATCGAAACATTGAATCAGCTACTTTGCACAACTGTTCAAACACAGATTAGTAAATCTTATGTCATTATATATTTAGTTGCATATTTCACAATAAATTAAAAAGAGTATTTGTCTTAAAGCTATTCTTCAGTTCCTCTCAGGTGGGAGATGGGACTTTCCTCTCCCAAGCGGACCTTTCATCATCGATCCCAGCGTCAAAGCAAGAGCAAGCTTTAACGAGGAACCACAGCTTACTGTTTGACAGGGGTGAACAAAGCTGGCTTTTGTGTGCCTGTTCTGGGAGGCCAGTAGTTCTTGTCATGTACATATGAAATTAATTATAAGGAAATACTAAAACACTCGGGTGGAAATTGCTTTTCTCCAGATGTTCTGCCTATGAGAATTTTGTATTCTTAGCATAGTAAAATGACTCTAAAAGTTTGACGCTGGCCTCTGCGATGAAAGGCAATCTGTCACTCAAGGCACATAAAAAGAAACTGAAGTTCTATGCTACTGTTTGTTCCACTTTAGAGGGCCTTAGGTAATGTGATTACTTAACCAGGTTAGGAAAACAGAATGTTTCATTCTTAGGTAAAATTTGAAATAGTGACAAGGAACCCACTATTACTCAGTTGCTCCATACATAAACTGAGTGAGACGAATCTCAGGTTCTCAGGATTTTGGAGGGGCATAGCAAATTAATTAAGACAAATCACCATCATCAGTGAAATAATTCTCCCAGTCTACTCTGTGCATTTGTGTGTATTAAAAATTACAAAGGTCTGCTTTTGTGAGCTAATAGATTTGTGTAAAATTTTCCATGCAGCAAAATGTAGTTTTGTATTGATCCTATACTGTGTTTTGTATTATTGTATTTTATTTTAACTAGTCTATCCTAACTGAGCCATACTGGTCTTCGGACGGCCATTATGTGGCTTGTCATCCACATTCCCTTCCCATTGGAAAAACTTGCCCTTGATCCGGTACGGTGGCTTTTAAGATGGCGGCAATATTCCAGACATAGTCTAAAAGACAGATCCCCTCATCCATTACTTGCTGGGGTATTCAGACATGTCATTTTCCCTTTTGTTTCTGAAATAAAAGGGTGTCCTGCCACGTTAGACTCACCATGTATATAAATGTAAACAATATATACAGCTTGTATTTTATATGATTTAGATTCTAAATTTACCACACCACCAGGGATTTACCTGCTTTCAGAAACATTAAGTAACGTGTCATAACTCTCTTCTAGCTTTGATTAAAGTTCTGTTTATATACACTAATTGAAATAAAACATAACACACAAATAGAAATGTTGGATTTCTTTAAAACTTCCAGTTATGTCTCAGGCAGATATGTAAACACTTACAGGTATGGTCTGATTAGACACCGATCCACAAGAGAGCATAAAAGTGCTTCCTCCGCTTGCTACCTTTGGGTAGTGTACCTGTTGTGAGAGATGGTTGTCTGCTAGACATGCCTCTTTGACACATTTGACAAAAGCTGGGCCTGTAGAACCTACACACTCGTAATCTGCTGAAGCTGGCATCCCAGCTGGTCCCATAAATGCTCAGTTTTCAATCAAAGGTATCTCTTAAAGTCAACTGGGCAAAATGCCTTCAAGTGTGTCATAGAATAATATCTAGCAACAAAACAACAATCTCTCCCCAAGAGGAACACTACCCAAATATATCCCCTGAGAGCCAGCAGGCAGCAGGGAAGCACTTTTACATCCTCTTGTGGCAAGACCCACTGCCTCATCAGACCACAACTGTAGTCATTTACATATCTGCCTGAAACATAACTGCATGCAGAGTTTTGCAAAAATCCAAAATATCTGTCTGCATGCTTTATTTTTTGTCAGTGCGTGTAATAGGTGCACAGGAACAGCAGTCTAGTATACTAGCGCATCATTGTGGTGACTTAGATTTGAGACCCTGTGGTGCATTCCAACTGGGTCATGCATCGAACAGGCTGCGTTGCAGAAGCGAGCCAGACCCAGCCCTGCATGAACTGGTGCCCCATACAGAGTCCAAAATGACTATTAGTTCACTTTTATATTATTGTTATAATGAGTGCAGTTTGATACTGATTAGTAGTTCTTTTGAATTCAGGTAACTGTGAATAAAAAAACTACTTTGGAGCTTTGGCTGCAATACACACTGGATAGGGTGCCAGCCCTTCAAAGTCATCACATAATCATTCATTCACACACATTTACACCTACGGGCAGTTTAGAGTAGCCAATCCACCTGCAGGTTTTTGGGAGGCATTGAAAAACCTGGAGCACCTGGTGGAAACTCACACGGTCATAAATACAAATTGCCAAATTACACACAGATACTTACTGTAGCCGGGGTTTCTACCCAATATCCTGGATTTGTGTGGCAGCAACACTGCCTGCTGTGCCACTGTACCACAGTAACTCTACAGTAGAATTGTACCTTTCTACCTAAGTTTTACTTAGTTTTAGTTTTGGGACAGATTAATATTAAATCGGCTTCACGTAAGGTATTAAGATAGTCACAATTATACTGTACATTTCAATAACATCCTTGCATAAAATGTTTTTAATAAGAAGGTTGTATATGTGTTGTGGTAGCCTAGTGGTTAAGGTACTGGACTCTGGACCTGAAGGTCCTGGGTTCAAATCCCACCTTTGCCAAGCTGCCACAGTTGGGTCCT
>JAUZSU010165908.1:0-13497 GCA_034780255.1 Parotocinclus maculicauda | reverse complement strand
ATAATAGGATTTGTTTCTGTACTTTAGGATTTGGTCCCAATAAGCAGCTGGTCCCATTAACCGGTGGTCCTATTAACTGGAATCGACTGTAGCTAAATATGAGGGTGGCTCACCTTTGGTGTTTTGCTTTTCGCTTTTTTTTGCTGTTTCGGAGGTAAAGGCGGCTGCGCCTCGTCCTGCGTTTGCTCCGTTTGCTCCTCGTCCTCGTCCTCCTCCTCCTCCTCTTCCTCTTCCTCCTGTTCCTCCTGTTCCTCCTCCTCCTCCTCCTCCTCCGAACTGCTGAGCTGCCTCCTGAAGCGTCTCCGGGAGGGCGCTGGGACGCTGATGCCAGCATCGGCGGTCCAATCCGAACACTCGCTGGACGAGTGACTGCAAGAAGGTAACTTAGGATAAATATCTGGGCTGTTCCTCGGAAGTCCAAACAGGTTGGGGTTTAAATCGGTTCCAGATCTACCTGGAGCTGTCGCTGTTCCACTCCTCCTCGTCCGACGACTCCGCCTCGCCGCCTTCCGCGTCGTTGTCCTAAACGGCAGAACATCCCGCCGTCAGGGGGCGACCCGAGAGAGATCTCAAACTCAGAGAAACCCAGACGTACCTCGGAGGACGGGCTCTCCTCCCCTTCCTCGCAGGAGAACTCGATCAGGCTCTCCATGCGCTTCCGAATCCGGTGCATTTTGCACACCTGGGAACGCCTGGGGGACCTGGAATCGTCGTCCGAGTCGTCCTGTGAAGGAAACGAGGCAGCGGTCGGAACGGAAAGCACCGGATATTTAAATAACACCAAAAAAAAACGAACAACGTTACCGAGGAGATTTAAGAAACGCTCACCTTCATGGAAACGTCCACGATTCGGCGCTTCCTGGCACCGTAGAGGGTCACCTCCTCCTCACCCTTCTCTATCCTGTACAAATCCTGAGCCCTGCAACCGACCGTTTTACCCAACAAGTGACTTTACAGACCATTAACAAGACTTCAGCGTTACTAAACTCTTACTAAAGTCGTTTCTTAAGCCCAAACTTTTGAAATTTCTTGTTCCTCGGATGTTCCTACTTAAAAATCTACTGAGAAGGAAGGAAAAAAATATATAAATAAATCTTTATTTTTCAGCACTTTTCAATTTCTCAAGAACCATGTGGAATCAATACAAGGAAGGAGGAAGAAATAAATAATTTATGTTTAAAATAACATTTATTTACCCTACAATTAAATTAAAGGGAATCTGGAAAAAATTAAATGAACAGAACAATACCGTTGGCTCTCCACCGGAGGGCGAAAAAGCTAAAAAATAAATTCTTTATTATTATTTCGTTTTTTTAAATACACTTCCCACAATGCCTGCTCAGTTTTGTTGTCGATTTTTGCCACTTTTTCACTTTTTTTTGTTGCTTTTCAAGCAAGGAAAACGAATATAAAACGTTACAAAACCTTTTCTTTAAATATTTTAAAACGTTATGGACCTACCTAACTACATATTCTCTTTTCTCTCCGAGCTGAGCTGAGGTTCCGGTACCAGTTCCAGAACCACACTTAGATGTTCCTCCACCTCAAAATAACTCTACTGGTTTCCATTAACAGATCCCAGTCCCACCAGAGTGCAGGAACTCCCTCAGTCGTTTAGTTATTAGGAGACGATGTGACTCCAAGAACCTCCCACTGAAAACTGATTTCAAAATCTATATTGTTATTTATTTTATTACTAACTTAAATATTAATTAACATCCCATGGAGGTTGGGTCTCTTTTCGAGTCTTGGTTCCTCCCAAGGTTTCTTCCTTTTATATTCAGGAATTTTCCTTGCCACTGTCTCCCTAGGCTTGCTCCACTTGGGATTGGCCTTTTAAGATCATATAAGATTATAAAGCTGCTTTGAGATGAGATGATGCTCCGTTGTTGAATTTGAATTCAAATTGAGTCTCTGGACTTGAGGAACTATTTATCTAATTATTCATTTAATCATTTCTGTTTTTTAAACCGTTATATGTGATTTATACAGGCGCTGGAACTGAGCAGAACGGGACCGTACGCTCTCATTAGCACTAATAGTGACAAGAAGCTCAAATATTTCCTTTCCAGCCTGTCAGTGGTACGGTCTGGGTCCAGTCCACATGAAAAACGCTTACTAGAACAAAAGCTCTGTATGTTTGCAGAGCATGGGCGCTGTACTGACAATCCATCACAATCTGTTCTCTGGAACACATACACACCCCGACTTACATACGCTCACACACAGGCGTGCAGGGAGGCCAAGGAAAACAAGTTCACCTCATGCCTCAGTGGATGCGTTACACTTCAGCTGAATCCAATATCGTGGTTAAGCAATGCCTTCTGTGAGCCGAGCCGAGCCGAGGCCGAGCCGGATGTCCAAACACAACAGCACCTCGCCTTCTATTTCGCTCATGGAAAACCTGAAAACGCAGGTTTTAGTTCTCAGCTTCATATTCTGTTTCTGTTAATCTGCACAAAAGCATGACTTTATCTTCTATTAGCTGTCTCCTGGGACAAAACGTAACCTCGAACAATTCCGTTGTTTACAAGAGATGAGTCTGTAATCAGGAATAAAAAGGTTTTCCTCAGACCGAAGGTAATTACGCCGGCTACGCTCTCAGAAGTGCCCGAAGCCATTAGCAGCTGGAACAAATAGCTGTGCTTGGTCTAGAGTGTCAACTTTTTGCAAAATGTCACACCGAACCCATGTTTGCAAAGCATTTTTTTTTTACCAGAGGAAAAAAAAACGTGATTAATCTCCTCGCCGGTGCGTTTTTTCATTAGCGACGCTCGTGGCTTACTCGCCAGTCTAATTCTCGAGGCCAAACTGATTGTTGTGCCCGCCTAATCCATGCCCATGTGTGTGTGTGTGTGTGCGAGTGTGTCTTTAATTAAAGGTATGAGTGGACCGGGAGAACCTTAATTTCAAAAAGCAGAGAGAAAAATGGTTTTGCTTCCCTGTGCCCGCTCCTTTGCGTACGTGTTTGCCAAATTCCCAGAGAAATCATTTATTCTTCAATTAAACCAGAACCTCTGGAGGAGATCCGGCCTTCTTTGTTTGATACGAATAAGCAGCAGGAGCAGTTTCGACCAAAGTAAGCGCCGGTTGCACAAGCAGCGAGGCTTAAGCGGAATAAAAACCACTTGGGCACACAGCAGCTTGCTTTTCTTTGCCTTCTTTCGCATTCGGCGCCAGGGTAATACGAGCCACGGCACAAATCGAGACCGATCACAATTATTTGTGAGCCCATGCCAGTTGTAGCCTGTTCTTAGCTCAAAGTCACCCTCGTTTTGCCCGTTTCAATACCCGTTTTGATTCGGCGGCTCGTTTTTTTGCCTAAACAGTTGATGTGCGCGTGCATAAATGATTAAAAAATATTCTGCACAACACAAATGACGCATTATCTCGCAAATGACTGCGTTTTGAGCATTTGTTTAGCAGGGTAGGCTACTATTATGTTGTTTTTCTCGAATATTCCTTCCTGCTGCCTCTTCTCCGTGCTAATGCTTTAATTCACTCACCTCACTAGGTGTTTTTCCCCGGTAAGCAATCAGTCTTTATTCACGCATGACCTGACCTGGTAATTACCCAGCAAGCCCGGACAAAGGAAATTGCCATGTTGGTGTGCCCATCATTTTGTATTTGGGGCGCATTTACACATAGTCGTGCTTCTGTTTAGAGGTTTCTGCATGTCCAAACGAGAACAAGAGACGATGCTACGTCGATCGTACCCATTAATGCCGATAGACCAGGCCGGGCGTTGGCGTTGAGCAGAACCTTGTTTCAAACGGCAAAACGAGGCAAAGTGGATCCCCAAGCGGAGGAAGGTTACACAAATACAGCAATCTAAACAACACACGAAGCTATCGCAACCGTATTAATGTAGGTCCCGCCCCTCGGAGTGACCGCAAGCCTCTCGAAAGTAGCTCGCTGAGAAGCACCACATGTTTGTTGGCTTTTTCCCTGAGCTCCCCCTCATTCTTTCCTCTGCTCTCTGTCATCCCCATCTGTTTCCAGTTTTCACAGCATGTGACAAACAGAGCTGAAATTCTCAACTCCAGTCCCTTAAAACCACTCCAAAACACTCCAGCCTCCCTCTTCTCCCTCTTCTCCCTCTTCTCTCTCTCTCTTTTCCCATTCGCAACGCTTGACGTATGAAAGTTTCCAAGTCAAGGTCCCGGTTTATTTGTTCTGCCTTTCGTAACAACTAAGTAGCTGAAGCTTTTTTAAACAGCAGCAAGAAAACCATAGCTTACATTTTTACTACTGCTGAGGCTAGAAGAGTGAAATTGGGTTAACTTTGCATTTTATACCAATTTTAATAACCCTGCTGGATAAACATAACCGAATACGATTTATTTTAAACACCAACAACAATTAAAACACAACATGAAAAGCACTTTCTTTATTTGTTAAAACCTGAAACACTTTGTGTTTCCCTTTCCCTCGTTCTAGTTTTCTGTCGTTTTAGATTCATATTCATCCAGTTCCATCACCGAGTTTATTAAGTCTTGACACAGATGCAGCAAAACAGCCAAACTGTGATACTACCACCACCTTGTTTTACACATAGGGGACGTTTCTTGTCCAGCGTTTTCTGTTCTGCAGACAAAGCTTCTAATGTAAACCATAAATAAAAGAGACTAAAAGAGAAATCTATTCTTAGATGTACCAGCGAATTCCTGAGGGGTGGCACCTTACTTGGGACTGAATCCAGGGCTCGGCGAGCTTGAAACTCCAAGATAAAATACAGTAGATTCCGACCTTGCTTTTCTCCGGACACAAAGAGAGTTTGCAAAGAGATGAGATATGAGCTGTGAGCCTAAAGAACAGACTGTAGAAACCTCAAAAGTTTTCGGACGTGCTGAAGGAGCCCAGGATGTTTCGTTCCTCCCGTTTTTTCGTTATGTGGACACTGAGGGTTATGATGATTTACTTATCTACTTTTTGTTCTTCTCCCTATTGAATTATGGTTATGGTACTGTGTCCTGTTCGGACCTTACTGCAGGGGCTGCTTTAGATAGTGCCAGGTTTAATGGGGGCACCGACAGAGGGATTCCTCGTCTTTTTAAAACACAAAGACTGCCGTTTTGTCTGCAAAAAAGCGGATTTGAAATCCCATGCACTGCTGTAGCTTCCTACAAAGACGAGAGACTCGTTAGTGTCGTTAGTGGCTGTTCTAATCGAGTCCAACGGCTCGTTAAGGCCTGTCCCTTTGAACATTTTTAGATTCATTTCAGAAACGCAATTGGTTTCCTAATTGTGTCCTCAACGATGAGCGATTCCGTAATTTTTCTCTGCTTGATCTGGAAAAAATGGGACATTAATTGAACTAATTGAGTTTCTCTATTAGATCCATGCTTCACATAACCAGAGCCATTAAACAAACATTGTTTTGTGTCGTGGCTGTAATTTGTTTGTTTGCTTCGTATTAAAGCGCTAAGCGAACGTGCCCCTTCTGTAACGTTCACCAGATATCACCGATCCGAATGCAAGAATGAAAAACCCAGACACGGAACATGGGCTCAATATTTTTTTGATCATTTTCTTTCCAAACCTGTCTGATGGCTCCTCGTGTGCCGAGGCAGATGTTCATAAGGGCATTCGGTCTTCTTCGGCTGGCATGCCTCCTGGCGCTGATGGGTTTGGCTGTGAATTTCATGAAGGCTTCTCATCTTAAGTCTGCGCCCTTGGTTTTAAGGAATGCTTACAGATGCTTTCAGATCCCCGTAAGGCAAATATGGGCCTTATATTAAAGATAAAAAGGATACTGCTGATCCAAATTCATTTTTTTCCCAATTTCTTTGCAAAACGCAAAACCTCCTAAACACTGTGCACGGAAAATCCTCAAGGAGATAAACGTTTCAGTTTATGGTCAGATTCAGCAAAACGGTGATACTACCACCAGCGTGTTTCACAGGTGGAATAAGGTACCCTTCTGTTTTATCCTTGTGATGTTGGACTGATCTTTCTTGTTAGAGTCTAAATAGTTTAGAGATGGCTTTGTAACCTTTTCCAGCCTCACAAGCATGAACTGGCTGCGTTAATGCTATTAAAACGATGATACCGATATTTTGATATTTTTTACTCCACCTATTTAAGAAAGCTCGTATTACGAACATTCATCTTCCAAATCCTGCTGGGGCTCAGGTTTGGGTCTGCTCCAGTTTAAACGTTACTGTTGGGCAGGAAACGTTCGAGCTCGCTCACTCGGTTTGGAGGAGAAGTCAAGTACAAAGTCTTCTCTTTGAGTGGGCGGGGCTTGCTGATCCTGGGTTTGGTAATTAAGAGTAAGAGTATTTCTGTTTGCTTCTTTTTCATAACATCGTAGGAAAATAATGAAGAGACTCCTGGAACTGCTCGAGGTTACCTGAACATCAGAGCTGAAGCTCCTGACGGACGCTTGAGCCGGCCGTTCCTCCTTTAGATGATTTTGAGTCGACCCTGAGGGCCGTCCTGTCACAACAGTTTGGAGTTGAAAATGTTTCTTTTATTCTCCATTCTTTTTTGCCAATTAGCAGAGCGAAAACAAAAGCAGACTTGGCTGGAGAACCGAAAAAAAGTGCAACTAGGACTTAGTAATAAAGCTTTGGGTTTTGCCCACACAGCGCCACCTGTAGGGCTTACAGAAAATGGTCTGACAAGGAAAACAACCAGTCAGTCAGAAACGCAAATAAAGACCTGTCACAACCCGGTACTTATATGCAGACCTTAAAATGCACAACACGCTGAACCTTGAGGCGGATGGACTACACCGGTGCCAGCCCTGTCACTTTAGAACAGGCACAGTGTAGAAGAGCATCGAGAGTGGTGAGTCCCCATTTTTCAGAATTTAATGAATGGATCTATCTTGGTCCTCCCGTACAACGTTAAGGGAGTTTTTCCTTGCCACTGTCACCCTAGGCTTGCTCAGTTTGGCACTGGCCTCATAAGATGATCTAATATCGTAAAGCTGCTCTGAGACGATGCTCCGTTACCAACGGATCAGGCTGCTCATGCTCATGCGTCATGGTACGAGGGTATTTTTTTGGCCCACTTTGTACCCCTGGATGCCAGCGGAGCACTGTTTGAACACCCCTGCCTATGTGAGCATTGCTGCTGACCCTGTGGGTTTATTTGGTTCGGAATCGGAGGAACGTTTAACGCACCTTTACAAATCTAAGCCACAGAGAATTGAGGCCTGGATCCTAATCTGGATAGCAAAATAACGTGGGCGGTCCAAAGCATTATCCTTATTACGCTGCATTCATCAAAACAGTCGCCCGAAGCAAAGTCCAACCAGTTGAGCACGCTAAGTATTTCCCTAAACACTCTAAAGACAAAAGCAAACACAATGAATCAAGCTCCAAACATGATTTATAACCCTCATATTATAATCAACAAACACGTAATCTATCCGAATCCTTACGAAAGGTCCGTCCCTGAAATAAAACCGTCCCCACGGAGGCCCTGTGCGACTGTGACGGAGAAATGCATTGCTTGTTCTTCTATTTATGTTGCCCGAAACCATATGTTTTCTGTCATCAAACGCAGACGCAGCGGGGGGGGGGGATTGCAGCGGGGGAACAAAAGCAGCCTTATCCAAACATCTTCACACTTTCCGATGCAACGCCAAGGCATGCAAGCGTGATTATCGTCCTCCGCTGGTGTGAATTTTCGCCCTGCTCCTGCGTTTTCCTTTTTCCGTGTTGCAGGGCTGCTAATTCCGTCGTCCCTGAGATACCCGCTTTTTCACGAGGGGCGTCCTAACTCTTCTTACTCGCCCTGTCCCATACGACCCTCCATACGAGCCTGTCCTTAATGAAATAAACGTGGAACAGAATCCGAGCCTGTAAAATGTGAAATCCGTCCCGTTTCACGTAAACACGGACCTACTTTTGCTCCGTGTGCTACAGGATCAGCTGGCCGTCCATCAGCAGGACGAATCCTAAGCAAATTACGAGCCCTCGCTCTCACTCCTAATGCCCTTTGTTCCACGCCGTCTATCACGGGGCTGAGATTACGCTGACCTCTTAGCATTTGAAACGTTTCAATATCTGTATTTTACCCACTTTAAGCAGCACGCGCCGAACGCGGTACAAAATGGATCCTTTCACCGGCACAATGGTTCAACTGATTAATGGTGACTCATGAAAGAGCTGCCAGAACAGTATCCTCCATTTCAATTTTCTGCAGGAGATTAGTTTTGTCGCTCGCCAAAATGGAGTGTGGGGGGGAGAAAGAAAGAGAGCGCTGATTTAGTCTCTGCAGTCTTCTCACAGAGAGGAACAGTGGCTTTTAGATAATGCGTTTTGTTGTGCAAATCAGCAGGATTGCCTTTAAGAGTCCGCAGGAATCAGGGATACGAGCCGATAAAGCATTAACTCCAATCTCTTTTTAAATGGACTGTACCGACGATTACGCTCGGCGCCCAAAGAGGACACGTAATGTGAATACTCGATCGGATTTCTCATCTTTTTTGTGCTTTCCTTAAATAATAACACCTACCTATTAATGTGAAATCAACCCCTGGGATGGAATGACGTCCAAATAGGGACGCTCTGTTCCCGTACGCCTTTATCTGCTCTGTTTGCTTCGTGAAATAGAGAAAAGACAATATTGAGGAAGCCATAGCGAATAACCGAAACACAGCTTGGATCTACAGCCACATGAAAAATCAGGTCACAATAAAAATATATATACGTTATATATCTGCTGTATGACTTTTGTTATAAGATCAAACAGATTAGAAATAAGAATAATTAAAAAATGCTCTGTTTTTTCAACTGGAACTGGGACAAACTGAGCTTTTTGACAGCAAGAAGGCGCAGGTTTGGTGTGCAAATATGGATGAGTACATCGAAGAGAACTCAGTGGCTACTGTTAAGTATGGTGGAGGATCTGCCATGAAATACATCACTAAATCAGCTTCTGAGAAGGAGCTAAAATGGTTTAGTGAGACAAATTTAAGCCTTGGTTATCTCAGCCCCCTGATCTTAAACTTGTAGGAAACCTGTGGGGGGCGCTAAAGAGGACAGTGTGGGACATAACCTAGGATCCTGGAGCGTCTGGAGAGATTTGGTTAATCGAGGAAAGGATTCAAAGATAGAAGAAGGTAAATTTTAGATGTTTTTTCGTTTTTCTCGTCAACATTTGCTTGAGTCGGACTTATCTCTGTGTGAGATTAAGCTCAATTACCAAAAGCTTGATCACTCATAACTGCTGCTCCATACATTCTTCTTTTTAGAAACACAACAGACAGGAACGATGAATTAATTTGAAGGAATTAAATGCTTATTTGAGTCACTTTTCCTGAAACTTTTAACTGAGATTCTCGCTTATTTTGAGCCTTCGTTTTTTCTATTAGGACATTTTAAAAAGTGCTTTCTTACCAGTTTTAAATCCTTTTCTTCCAAAAACCAGTCCTTTTCTTTTTGAAATCGAAAGTGCATTTTTGCTGGGTATGATTATAGAAATCATTACAGTGCTTTTCTGCTCGTTATATCCGTTATAAAAGTGTATAAAAAGGCTCCCTGTCATGTTGGTTATGAGTTAATTCTAAAAAACGGACCAGTAAACTCAGAACCAAGATCAATCGGTGGTTTGTGTGGTTGAGTGAAACTCTCCAGGACAAAACTTCTGACGTGTTCTCCCAGCTTGAGATGCTCGTTCTCGATTCGGGCTCCATCTGTAAGCTCTATTAAGTGTTAAGCCGCTGTTTTTGGATGTCTATTGTTGTCTTGTAAAAGGGCAAATGTGGTCCAACCAGGTCCAGAGCTGATGGCGGTGGCATTAACTACGCTGCCCTTTGTAATATTACAGAAGGTTAGCACTGGTGCCTCTGTGATTAAGTGCTTGATCTTTCTAAAGTGCTTCATCCTGTGTCGTGCTCCGTATTCAATTTGCATTTCTCCGCAGATTCTTATTAAGTAGCTTACTTTGTGCAGCATGGCACTGAATAAAGGTCCTCAAGGTAATGACTTATCCCAGGGCTTCGAGCTGGTTCCGAGTTTCCGTTGCAGAGCATGACATGATGGCATAACAAACTGTACCAAGGTTAAAAGGTGTGTCCAGATACTTTTGGCCATTAAATTTATATGCAAGAATTGCATGTAGTTCAAATCATTTACGTAAGCCACACATCCTTAGAGATCTGGGCTTGTGCGTTTTAAGGAATCCTGACGTATCAGATGTTTTATTGGAGTGCATGTTGGCATCGCCAATCTGAATCGGCTGGGTGGAACCGAGGAGTGCCAGCGCAGCTCTATCACATCTCTATCACAGCTCTATCACAGCTCTATCACAGCTCTATCACGCCCTTCCATTAATCAAAAAGTCAAAAATGAAGGCTGGTGCCACAGAAGTCCAAAACTAACGTCTGGAAAACTCAATATATACTACAGGGACAAAAGTATTGGGACACCGCCACGTTGCACCTGCAGGATCTCCCATTCCAAAGAAGTAGGTATTAACATGGAGTTTTGCAGCTTAAACATTTTCCTCTCTTCCCTCTGGGATCTACAAGATTTTGGACTGTGCCTGTGGGGAGCGGTTGGGCCCAAACTTTTGCACAAGACCCTATGCAAACAGAAACACAACTCCTTGAGCACGTTTATGACCCAACACCAGCAAAAAAGGGTTGATTTTCTATCAAACCAGCCAACGGAGTGAACGAGGGACATCCAGGATCTTCACTAGCCAACGTTTCTGGTTAAAATTTTGCTGAGGATGTGAAGACCGAAAGGTGTTTTAGTGACCCTCTGGCTCTCAGCAGCCATTCCTAAAAACAGCACCAAGTTCCGGCGGTGGCTCTGAGGCGGGAGTCATTTTAATCCACTTTTTAACATGGTTATTAGAAGTAATTCTGAGATGCTTGATGAATACAGGCCCAGAGCAGTCAGCCGTCCCTCAGAGGAAATTGGTCTTTAGTTTCTCTCAACTGCTTGGCTGAAACTAATCTGCGAATCTGAATGCCCAGCTGTGTTTACCAATTATTCACCAGATTCAACAATTAGTGCACGGTGTGTCATGCCTCCCCTCATAAGACGGACTGCGGGCAACCTGGGAATGTTCTGGAGCTCATTTTCATTTCACAGACGCCAATTAACCGGAGCGACTCGACCCGTTTGTTTGTGCAGACATAGAATGAAGGGCTTGCGCCAAAAATAAAGATAAAGCGTTTTTAAGGGTTTGACAATGAACGTGGTATTTAGATTAGTCTGACTAGAGTCGTGGTAGAAGGGCTCGCTTTAGGTCCACAACATTTCTATTGGATTAAGGTCCGGACTTTGACTTGGCCATTCCATAACATGAACTTTATTCTTCTGTTACCGTTCGGTGTGAGCTCAGGGTCGTTTCCTTGCTGCATGGACTGTCGCTGTTCCATCATTCCTGATGATGATCCTACCACCGCCATGCTTCACAGAGTTTTCTTTCTCCACACGTGACGCTTTAACACTCATTTTGGTCTCATCCGTCGCCAAAAAGCATAACAACCTTCTGATGATCTTTATCAAACTTTTGCCTCCCCATAGACGTGCCATTGTTGTTCAGCTTTCTCCTGATTGCGGAAACAATAACGCCGTCCAATTTGAGAGGCCTTTAGTTGCTTAGTAGTGACCCTGCGTTTTTAGTGACCTTGTGGAATCTTAGAAACACCTTCCATTTGGAGTTTTCCTTCTTGGCCGGACACTTTTGGGGAGAGTAACGATGGCCCAGTGACTGGTTTGGCTGCCACATCCTTTCCTAACAGGTGTGCACTGATCCTTTGGGCGTCCTGGACCACCTCAAACACAGATGGTAAAGAAAACCACAGAGAGGCAACGCTAATCATTTAATCTCACCTCGTGCTTCAGTTTATATTTTTTTTACTTACCACTGTAACCTCCTAAAGAAGCAGAAGCCAGATTCTTAAAATTCCCCACAAAACGCAGTAGGCATTTGAGGTCCTGAGGTTTTGGGGTCCCCCGCCTCCATGCCGCCAAAATATTTGACATAATAATGGAGAGTAAGCCCAAATGTAAGCTGGTTTCTTTATTGATCTGTGATATTACAGCTGTTTTTCCTCCAAATGACCATCAAGGTCTAAATGATAAAACAAAATATTTTTTATGAGTATTCTGGCTGCTAATACCAACCCAATAAGTCTTAGGGCATCGATACAAATCATCCACTCTGTCTTACATACATTCTGTTACCTGAAATGCATTCAAACTGCAAGTTTTTGGTCAAATATGTAACGAGACCTTAATGAGACGATTGTAACGGCGTGAAAGTACAGATACGTCTCACTTTTAAAAGTTTAAATAGGTCATCGTCTGTTGACTTTGTCCTATTTCTGATTCTAAGACGTTTTTCATTTCGCCCTCGCCCTGCGCCGGTCTGCTTCGTCCTTGGGCGCCTTGTGCTGGGATTTCGAGATTGCTTCGCACTTGTACGCTCGTGCAGGTTTCCCTTTGTGCTCGTCTTTGTTCTCGGCTTCTCAGCTGTTTGTGTACCGAGCCCAGCGTGGATTTTCTTCCACAGCTTTTCCATTGTGTGCCTTGAGCGCTTTTGCCTCCGCTCGGTCTCGATTCAGGAGCGGAGCCAGTTACTAAATTATTCTGCCTTAGCACACCGCGCTCTTTGTTCTTCCATCGCTTGGTGCCATTGCGAGCCTTTTGTTCATACCTTTTTGTTTTGAGATCTTTCTCTAGGGCTATAAGCACTCACTTTGCAAACAAACATCACACAGTGCCACACCCTTTGGGAGCATCTTGGTGAGGAGAGGCATTCTTACCCGTTCTATAGCCTAGAAAAACTGACCTACACTCCATTTGGCTCAATAACCTCATCCGTTCCTGAACATGCTCCAAAACCGTACCCACTCATGGGTGGTCATGCCATCTCCAGCCACAAAGCCAATGCAGTGGATACCACTGGCATCAGTCTGAGATGTTTTTATACAGTTTCGTCATGAGTCCTTGGCTTCCAGCCTTCGTTTTTCTCCTGGACACCAAGCACCAAGGTCTTGCTGGTAGTGGAGGAGTGGTTCCACCAGGGTGAGTGGAGTGTAGGCCTGTGGAGAGAGCGTATTTACCTAAGGAGGAACCTCCAGAACCTCATTCAGAGGTACATCGGGCACTTTAAAGAGTTACACGGGGATTAACGGTGTTATCTACAGTTTGCAGCTGCCACTGAGGTTCGGCATCTCTTCATTCCACACCTCTCTCCTCAGTACGGTTACTAAGCCCGTGTGCTTCGGCAAAAACTTGTTCTTTGTTCTTTCCGCTGGCATGATTGCGAGCTTTGTTTGGAGATTCATTCTTGTCTCCTTACGCTAGGAATGTGCTTCACTTTACAAATAAACGTGGAGTAACCACTTCCATTGTGGTATATATTAATATTAATATATATATACAGTCGAATCCGGTTAATGGGACCACATCGGGACGAGATTGTATTGGTCCTAATAACGGGATGGTCCGATTAAACGAACATGCCCTATGTTAGAAGACGGGACGTGCTATGTAACATATTAAATGTTTATTAAAC
>JAUZSU010165897.1:0-13497 GCA_034780255.1 Parotocinclus maculicauda | reverse complement strand
TGGCAGGAGGACATGTTTTGCTTTTTGATATTCCCATATGCAGTTCCTTGAGAGAGTGCATCTTCAAGAGATATGTGAGCCGTTGGCTTCACTGTTTCACTTTCGCTTCTGGTTAACGGCATCAGTTGCTGATCGTAATCGCATACACTCTTAGCATTCCAACATTTTCTGTTGAGGTGATGGAGTAAGTTGCTAGAGTTACCACCAGCAGGAACAACAGCGGCCCAATGAACTTTGTAACATATAGCCTTTTGAACTATGTCATCGTTTTTTTTATCTTTTGTTTTTGTTTTTCATTCTTTAACCATACTCATGAGGCCTCTCCTAGCTGTTACTGGACTGTTATGCTATGCTATGCTATGCTATGCTATGCACTAAGTTATGCTACCTGGCCGGCCTGTGAGCTGTACCCAGTCTGCCATTTGGTGATACTGTTCACCATACCACTCCATAGTGCTTCTTGTGGTGAAAAATTGGAAATCGCTATATCGCCAAGATTTAGTATAAATTATGAAAATACAGTATATTCGTATTCACATTCTGTCTTAATGTAAATATTCTGTTTGTTGCAATTGTAATCAACAGTTATGGTCAGGACAAATACATTTGGTCAGCTCAAATACAAGCTTAAAGCACACTTTATTTTGATCTGGGAACAAATAATAAATATGCCTTAAATCTAGATCTTTAATTGAACAACTTTTAAAGATTTTACTTCTTAATGGTTCTGCATAGTAATGCATAGAGTAAAAATGAAGAGTCATGTTTTCCACAGAGTCATCATTCACATCGTGTCTCAGTGCCATGAGGAAGGGCTGGAGCACTATCTGCGCTCATTTCTTAAGGTACAGTTTTGGCAATGAATTCTTGATACTTTTTTTACCTTTTATGTTTTAGTGCTTTGATATATTTGAAGTATGTCTGAAATATTGTCTCGCCACAGTATGCCTTTGTCACAAACGATGCAGGATCAGGAAACTCAGTAACCACACATGAAGTCTTAGCCACAACTGTTACTGCTATTCTAAAACAGACAGCAGATTTCAATACCTGCAACAAGCTCCTAAAGGTAACATGAAAATGTGTAACTTTTCTTTTCTTTTTTTGTGCAACAAGGTACAGTGGTGCAAGTGGGTAGTGGAACTCATAATCGAATCATAATTCTATAGATCTTGGGTTCTTCACAGTAAAATTAACCAGGGTGGAACTCGGGTTTAGTTTTTCACTTGATCCCTATTATTTTATACCCAATTATAAAAGTGTTTGCATATGCTCCTTTCCCAAATTACTAAAAGTGTTGATGATGTGTCTTATATTACAGTATTCCTGGTTCTTCTTTGAAGCAATGGCAAAATCAATGGCACAGTACCTCTTAGAAGGCAACAGAATGAAGGTTGGTGCACTGTGCCTCACTTAAAGCTGGTTTCTAAGGAAAAAACAGACTCTAAGTTTTGTATTTATCTATAAACATAAGTCTTGTTAAAATAACCAAATCAAACCAGTTTAGTGAGTGGGGTACAGGAGAAAATTTACTACCTATGTGCAACCCTTCATGGCTACAATTGACCCATTTCCTAATGGCTACTTTTAGAATAAAAATGCACCATGTCACAATACAAACTGGTTTCATAAACATGAAAATTAATTACTTGTCTTTGGGAGCTCTACTCTGTTAGTTGAAAACTTTTGAAATGTAGTAGAATGGCACACCGACAACATAAAAGTACGACTGAGAAAAGAGGTTAGTTATATACTGAATTCATGTCAACATGAAGCAGAATCTACAAGCAACATTTACAACATGTGGTGGAATTGTGAGAGCAATACCCTACACAGAATTACAACCCCAAATCAAAAATAAACTGGGACAATATGGACCATACATTTACTTTGACCATTATATATTTGCAGACAGTATGACCGCAAATGTACATTGCGATTTTAGAGCAAAGTATGCTACCTTTTAAGATCACATTTTTTAGGGACATCCATGCATTTTTCAACTAGAAAATGCAATAAAGGCATGACTATGGAAAAAGATTGTTCGGGTACTGGACTGACCTGCCTGCAGTACCGATCTGTCCCAAATAGAGAATGTGTGGAGAATTTTAAAATGAAAATTGTAACAAATTTCAACAACTACTCCTTAAGACGTGTTTACAGAAAGAATGGGTAAAAATAACACCTGAACACTTAAATGCTGGCAGAAGGAATTGTAGTATTATTATATTGTTGGCGTGTGCTGCATGCCTGAAATGCAGGAATGAATGATTATTAACAAATGAAATAGACCAGACAAAATGTAACATAAACATAAGAAAGAATGCATTTTTTGTATTTCCTATACGGTTCCAACTTTTCTGATTTAGGGTTGTATTATAGAGTTCCTGAAAAAGTGATTGTCGAATACGTAGTCTCACTTTTGGTGCAGTTGTGGTTTTTTATGCTCTGTCTCACACTTTCTTAATCGGTGGAATATAATTTATGCATATGATTACTGTGACTGAGGTATTTTATTGAAACTGCTGCTTTGCTACATAGTCAACAAAGATAAGTCAGTTGATTTGACCTAATTTATGTTATTGGTTGTATTTTAATTTCAGATTGTATGTATGTTTTTGCATTCCTCATGTAGATATGAGTTTTAGCCTTTCTGTACCCCTTTTTATTTGAGTGCTCCATGCAGTAATTCTCATGTTCATGTCTTGTGTTTGTGCAGACAGGAAATAAATGCCTCTTAATATTCTGCCTTGACACACACAAGCATCTATTAGTGTTTGGAATTTAGGCAGTCTAGATGGATTTCATATTTCCCTCAGCTACACGAATTAGAAATAACCAAATAGAAGTACTCAAGGCAAAATTAAATAAAGTTAAAAGCTGTAATTTACTTTCACAGATGCCTCGAGCCCAGAGGTTCCCTGATTCGTTCCAGCAGGCACTGCAGTCTCTACTGCTGTCCATTATGCCTCACATTACCATACGCTTTGTGGAGATTCCTGACGAGGCCCGCTGTGTCAACATCAGTTTGGCCAACTTCATTAAGGTAAGTCCTTACTTTCTTTGTCATGTATCCCTGACACATTACTCAGATATTTTTGTATATCAATATAAAGTATCTCGCATAAGTGAGTACACCCCTCACATTTTTTGTACCTATTTTATTGTCTTTTCATTAGACAATAAAGATATGACACTTTGATAAAAATGTAAAGTAGTCAGTCTACAGCTTGTATAACTGTAAATTTGCTGTGCCCTTAAAAAACACACAGCACTCAGGCTTTTCACAGACTTTAATGCTGAATATTGCAGATGTATATTCAAACACTTAAAGTTTGAAGCCTTTGAAAATGCAAGCTTGTCTTCAAAACGAATTCCACAATACATTTAGTTGCTTGTGTTTCTCTTTACAGCGCTGCCTGACCTTTATGAACAGAGGGTTTGCATTTAGTCTAATAAATGACTACATGTGTGGCTTCAGCCAGAAGGACCCCAAGGTGAGGATCAACTAAGGATCAACTAATGTATTAAGCTTTAGATAAGAATGCATGTCACCACTAGGGGCAGTAGCAGGTTATTTTCAATGACTGCAAGTGGTTCTCAAAACTTCTAAGGCTTCTGATCCTTTTGCAACATTTTTTTAAAGCCATATTTTCCTTCACACAAGATTTATACTCATAGTCTTTTTTATTATTATATTATTATGTAATTTCATTTTTACTATTGCTACATACTATAAATATGTTCTATTGTCTTATATAGTTTTAAGTTGTCTTCTATTATAATCTTCATAATATTGTATTCTCTTTAATGTATCTGTTTTATTTTTTTTATTTTATTTAAATATGTTCTCTTGGTCTTCCCAATATTTCTTCCTTATAAACTTTTCCTTGCCACTGATAATCTAGGTTTACTCAGTAAGTTCTGTGGACCTAAATAGTTACTTTGAGACAATGCTCCTCTGTGGAAAAAAAAGAAGAAAAAACACTATTCAAATTTTGTTTTGACTTGACACAAAATGAATCATTTATAACTACCAGAGTATATAAATGAACTGAAGTAAACTAATAGCAGCCAGTGGTGATATGAGCTATATGTCATATAATGATGTGGGAATTCTGCATCATTACAGACCACTTTATTGCAGTATTTTAGGGCTGTTGAATTAATTTCCAAAATCTATATTGTAAAGTTTTTCCTTTATATGCGCATGGGAGTTGTTGATGGTTTATGCATTAATAATAGTAGTGTTTACAATGGCATATATGTGCTTGTGCCTCGTGTTTTCAGTTACACAAACGCACATCCTTAATAAAATGTTTCCTTAAAATATGTCTGAACTAAAACGAAGTTGATTACAAAATGCTGTTTAGTGGTTAAAAGTGATATAAAAGTATAAATCTAACTGAAGTGCAGACGTTTTATTTTACGGTCTGACAAAACCTGGTAGAAGAAAATCAGCTTTGTATTTTGTTGCATTGTACATGGTGCATTTGTTTAATTCTTGGATATGTTTCTGTTACTGAACTGGTTATACATTTATGAGTGTTAAATGACCTCATTCGAAAATGCAGCAATAGACAGTTGTCTGTGTATGAGTAAGGTTTTGGTCTTTCTTAGTTAACATAGTGATGATGTATTTAAATGGAATGCAAAGGAAAGCTACTACCTAACATGCATGGCTTTGTACTTCTAGGCACTGACAGAAATGAAATTCTACTTCCTCATGACAGTGTGCAATCATGAGCACTACATACCACTCAACCTGCCAATGGCATTTGGGCGAACCAAGTTGCAGAGAGTCCAAGGTAAATATCCAATATACAACTGACACTTCCTACTCCACCTATAAACTTTAATATATTTACCTTTAACAACGTACCTTTTAATACATTGATAAACCTATAACCCCTGACCCCATTCACTTTAATCACGGTTACCAGAGTATTCAAAATAATTTATGGATTTGAATTGTAGTTATCAATGGATTATGTAAACGCACACACATAAATATTTCCTGCACTTTATAATACAAAAACATTTTGGCTTTAAAGTGCAGAGATCACTGCAGTTTAGCATAGCAAGTTTCTGTAATCTATAATATTACCTTTATGAGAACAATGCTTTTATTCAACCTAGATTAAATATTACTCCTTCCCTGCACAAAGGCCTCCTTTTTCATTTTCTCTTTTTTTCTCTTCTTTTGCTCATGGTCAGATTTTATTTCATACGCGGCGGAGCGTTTTGGGGTCATAGGTAGGTGGTGCCGGCCAGCATCAATGTGAAACATGCCTGAGTTGCCAGTTATAACCACATTAACTGTCTGGCAACTTTCTTGCAACAATCATTAATCATGCTTGAACATCTAACAGCCATTGCACTTGCATTTTCAGACTTGGGCTTATGTTCTTTTAGCCTGCTTTTTATGTCAAAAACCCTCTGTTGCGTTATGCCAAATTGAAATGTTTTTAAGAGCAGCTTCAGATTATTAGCTGTATATGTCAGTTTGTCACAGTTGTAGCTCTCTCTGCCTCTGCACTAAATGAATGACTTTCAGTGCACAAGGAAGGAACTTGTGAGGATCACTCGTTTCTTATTCTGATTGTTAACAAGAAAATGTTATGTGAAATACAAAGCTATTCTACACTGTAGTGCCAAATGTTTGTGGACACCTAACGAGTACACTCAAAATGTCTTTTGTTACATGACCTTTTCTTTTAACACTCAAAAAGGGTTTGGGAACTGAGGACACTAACTGTTGAAGCTTTGTGGGTGGAATTCTTTCCCATTTTTTGCTTGATTTTTGCAGTCAGGGGTTTGTTATCGTATTTTGCACTTCATAATTTGCCACACGTTTTTAATGGGACACAGGTTTGCACTGCTGACAGGCCAGTCTAGTACCCACACTCTTTTACTACGAAACCACAATGTTGCCTTGCTGAAATAAACAGGGACATCCCTGAAAAAGACATTGCTTGGATGACAGCATTGCTTCAAAGCCTGTATGTTACAGTTTTTACGTATACATTTTTAACTTGCACTTGTAGATGGAGGAATCAAAGGCCACGGGCATTCCGCTTACTTGCAGAGATTTCTCCAGATTCTCTGACTCTTTTGGCAATATTATGGACTGCATTTGCGTGATGAGAAACGTTGTTCTTAAACTGTTGGACTATTTGCTTACATAGATTTGTTCCCAAAGTGGTAAACCTCGCCCCATCCTTGCTTGTGAACATCCGAGCCTATTGTGGATGCTCCCTTTATACCGAATCATGACACTTTCATGTTGAATGTTCCAAACAGGGGTTTTTTGAGAATTCATCAACTTTTACAGTCTTTTGTTGCCCCTGTCCCAACTCTTTTGGAATGTTTTGCAGGCAACATTTCCATTTATGTCATACTAGACACATTTATCGAGAGTAAGCTGATACCGACTGCTGATAACGTTTTAAGGACCCTGCAGTAACAGCAACAGAGGTGGAATACCTTAATCACTAGGCCACAAGTTGGTACAGATAACTGAAGATTGAATTGACAATTTTGATGGACTGGGAACTCAGCTGCCATATACCGTATACACATACCATCAATATCAAGTTGGTATCAATATTACCCTGTTCCTGTTGTGAATACCCATATTCCATATATCCAGTATAACTAATGTAATCTGCCTATCTAAAAAGGAGGCCATTACTTAAAAGGGGTGTCTACATACTTTTGGCCATGTGGTGCATAGTAAACTTGATTGAAACCCTGTCAAGCACAAACTGTGTAAACACCATCACCATCAACGAGATCTTGCAGTTCTTTCTGAATCTTTGTTCTGGTGCAGACTTGCGGAATGCAATACGGACAACATTAGGCCATCTTTCAAAAAGACACACATCAAAAATGTATTTTGATACTGTGTTATTATACACCATGTTTCCAGAGTGCATTTCATAATCAGATATTTTTGTCTTGATGGTCAAGTGAAATATCTTTGTCTGATGTTATTACCATTAAGCCTTTGCACATGAACCTCTCTTTAAATGTATTGTGTAGTCAAACAATGTTTAAAATGCAATAATATTGCTTGTCTGGTTAATTAAGGGGTTCCAGTAAGCGATAGCAGTTGATAATAGGTAACAATAATATTGGTATATTTTGCAGACCAGAGTCTGGAGTACAGCCTTACTGAGGATTATTGCAGGAACCATTTCTTAGTGGGTCTGTTGCTACGGGAGGTGGCAGAGGGCCTACAAGGGAATCCAGACATCAGACAACTGGCTGTGCTTGTTCTTAAGAACCTGATGATTAAACATGCTATGGATGATCGATACACTTTTAAGGCAAGTCATGAACGATGAGTCGCTTTTTGATTTGGATTATTATGCTTTATGATATATCTACTTAACAATGGGAATTTGACAGTACACCTCAATACCCATTCATATTCTATATTTTTATGTGCAACACTTTGTGTTAATGATTTTCTTAACTAATGTTGATGTAAATGGTTTAAACTAACATGAATATGTATGATGGTTATGAGTCCTCACGCCTTTTCAGCCAACTTTGGTATCACCTGAAATAGTAAATGCAATGACATACATGTTTTTGTTATTGCTGTATATGGAATGTAACTACAGAGGGAGATAAATATTCCTCTAAATATTACCCATTGAACACTTTCAGCACTGTTGCAGCATGACTATTTTTAAAGTATTTTTATTTATTTATTTATTTTAGAAATCTGTGACTATATGGTCACTGGCTTGTTCTCTTCTCTAGTCCTCTTCGACTAATGTACAAATCATTTGAATAGTCTTCAGAGCCTTTACTTTTTTGACATTTTGTTATGTTGAGAAATTTTGCTAAAATAATTCTATCCTCCGTAGAAGACACATTAAAACCTGCCTGAAGCAAAAAAGCACCCAAAACTTTTCCTGTAGAGAGGCTATTGCCTGACCATTCCGCCATAAAGCCCAGATTGGTTGACCTTCTGGAAGTTATGTAAGTTCTGGAAGTTATGTATTGGCATACAGGATTTTTGGAGCTCTGCCAGTGACATTTATATTGTTGGTCATCTCTCTTAACAAATGAAAGGGATTATGATATTATGTAAAAGACTACATTGTGTTGCACATAATATCGTAATCCCTATAATTTGCACAACAGCAGTGCGACGACAAGCAGCTATCGGTTATACAAATATTTTATTCTGTGTTTACGCATTTTATCATTTAAACTCATTTAAAATCAGATATCACTCATGTAATTGGCATTGTAAAATCAGGCTGCACACATGTGCTCTGCAGTTGTTTTGTTCTTGTTACTGATGGGCCAGTAAATGCAAACACCTCTAATAGTCACAGGCATCTTTATCTTTATCCAAGTCGTTCACTGACTGTTTTGGAATGTTTATAGGCAAATTTTCATTTTTCTAAAGGTGCATTACAATATTCCAGAAATATGTTTTTTGCTTGGCTTGGTTAATTTTTCTTTTCTTTTTTTTTTTCATTCTCTGTATTTTTTGAGTAATGACGAACATTGTATTAATTTGAAAAAAAAAAAAAAAGAATGCAAAATGGATGCATTTTCACCAGTTGTCTAAGAGTTTTGGCCTCCCACTGTAAAAAGTCTGCCTGAGTCAAAGACATGCAGATCTGGTAATAATATGCTCAGTTGTACATTATTAATTTAATTTCTGCTTCCTGATCTATTCTCCCTTATCATATTTGCTGTTATTTATTGTGGATCATGAAATCTTTCACTCAGTTCTTTGCTCAAATCTTTAACAGAATCATCAGGCTCGTATCTGCGTGCTCTACCTGCCACTCCTCGAGCTGCTGTACCAGAATTTGAATCAGCTGAATGCTCATAGACAACCTTCAAGATCTCGTTTTGGCATCATGGTGGGTTCCCCCTCCTAAGGGACAAACAGCCATAGAATTATTAATGCAGCCGCTTATTTATTTATATATATATATATATATATATATATATAAATATATAGTTAAGGTTAAGTTAAGGTTAATAGTTAAGGTTGGCATTTTTAGACAATTCAAACTTAAAATACACGGGGTTGCACTAAGTAATTTGAAAGTAATATTGTAGTATTTAAGGAGCACTATGGTTATACTAACATTACTTCCTGTTTGATATCTAGTGCACAATGATGGGTAAAAATGGCATTAATCCATAGGGGAATCCGTTATTTTTAGGTTATTGTACTAGGTGTTTTAGTTATAGTTTAGTTTAGTTGAGTTCAGCTTTGAAAAGTTTGGCCCATAAATACAGACATATGCTGTATTGTAGAGACAGTAGAAATAAGAAGAAGATCAGTTCCGTAAAACCAATTCATAGATGACTCAAATAAATAATGAGTTTATTTGAATACTTAATTACAAGCAGGTTTGGATACACAACATAGAGGAACTATCCAAACGGTTTAATAGAGCCAAAGAATTAGGTGATTTCCTTGCCATAGTATAGATGTCTAATAGACATTTTCCTGGAACAATAGGCTGAACTAGGGTCCAGTTAGCAGCAACACATTTTTTGGTTGCATCCTTTTTGTATATGTATTATATACTGAGTTATATGTATATTGTATTTTGAGTAGTATATTGTGGTGTATAGAAAAAGCAGTGTTTGATAGTTTTGATAGTTTTAAAGCTTCTAGACACAGATAAGCAAGGGACAGATGCAGCTGTTAAGAGTTATATTGGTTGCATATATAAAATTACAGGTTGCTACATCAGAATGATTACAAAATCATAGCAAAAATCTAGCCCAAAACCAAGGTGCAGTTAGTCGAAGTATTATGGCTCCAAAATGTAAGCAGAGCGATTGGCTAGACTCCACACAAATAACTTGTACATTTGTAAAACAACATTGTAGTTTAAATGTTAACGGCTGCAACCTTATGGTTCCATTAAATAAACTTTTTTCTTAATAGTAGTAAATTGTAAAGTTCAATTTTACTCTCTGTGTGTAGCTTTAAAAATTCAATATTCAAAGATGATTTTTTTTCTTCATGAACAAAACTTGTTCCAATATGATTAATTTAAGCTATTTATAATACCAACCGGATTCCAAAAAAGATGGGACACTAAACTAATTGTATATAAAAACTGAATGCAATGATGTGGAGGTGCCAACATCAAATATTTTATTCAGAATAGAACACAAATCACAGATCAAAAGTTTAAACTGAGAGAATGTATCATTTTAAGGGGAAAATATGTTGTTTCCAAATTTCATGGCGTCAACAAATCCCAAAAAAGTTGGGACAAGGCCATTTTTACCACTGTGTGGCATCCCCCCTTCTTCTTACAACACTCAACAGACGTCTGGGGACAGAGGAGACCAGTTTCTCAAGTTT
The DNA here is from genome assembly GCA_034780255.1 of Parotocinclus maculicauda. Lineage (NCBI taxonomy): Eukaryota > Metazoa > Chordata > Actinopteri > Siluriformes > Loricariidae > Parotocinclus > Parotocinclus maculicauda. Next base: position 3,128 of record JAUZSU010165897.1, on the reverse strand, counting down.
AGAAATAGGAATGCGCTCCCATTCATGTCTAATACAGGCCTCTAACTGTTCAATCGCCTTGGGCCGCCTTTGTCGCACCTTCCTCTTTATGTTCTCTATAGGTGAAAGATCTGGACTGCAGGCTTTTACAATTTAAGGTAGACTTTTAAAATTAAAGAATTCAATTCTTCATTTCCTCAAGCATACACTGCATTTCAGAGTCTCCCCAAATGTCACGTAGCCATTTCACAAACGCTGCGATTAATTCCAGGGTTGCCAGATCCCATGAGTGAAACAAGCACCAGGTTTATGGAAACAAGCCCAAAATAAGCTAAATCTCCTGGCAACAATGATTGAGTCTGCTAGCCACTTCGGCACTTAATTTGTGTCCATGTGCCGACTGTAAAAAACGACTAAAGTTTAAGTTAGGGTACACACTTGCTAAGAATCCAACTGGTGAGTCACAATACACAGATTCATCAACATTGGACAAATGAAGGCTGAAAAAAACCATGTGTACAGAGAGTGCAATCACAGTTATTTTTATTTCCTAGACGTCAGTCCATTACAGGGTCGGCTGGGGTTGCTGCTCTCTTCCCTCAAACACACCTTTACCCAAAGGTACCACGAAAATTCAAACTCGGGTCACCTTAGTCATGGGAACGTATATTAGACCACTGCGCCATATCATAGTTTTTTAATGCATTTGTACTTTTGAAATGGTTACGCTTTCTGTTTACAGGAATTTACCACTGGACCAAGGTTCGAGTCCCGGTACTGTTTCAGATATCTCATGCAGATACTTCTGACTGAGGGGAATCATTTCCCTGGGCTGCAGCACTCTTTAAGCAGCCTCCAGACCCCATTGTGATCCAGAACTGTATAACAGGCCGTAAAACATAAAAAATAAAGTCGGAGTTGTTAAAACGCTTCCTGACTAGCTAAAGTTTTGTTTTGCGAGTAACGGTGGACATGACAAGAGCCTGTCGAGAGTAAATTACTATGATGCTGAGCTTCTAGGGCAGTTTGCAAAACGATAAATATCGCCGAGTATCGTGTTACATCTTGTATCACATAACCGCTTGTATTCGATATATCGTAAGAGTCAATAGTGTTACCGTTCCTAACTTTTTTAAGCTGTAAATACCAGTTAGGTCGGGATGGCTTTTGTAATCTAATAAATTGTTAATCGTGTTAGATACTGAAAGCAAACTTTTACTAAAAGTTCCAGGTGATTCCTCGGAGCAAACAGGCGTCGCTTTCAGCCTGCAGTCACGTTAACCGAGCGCTGCGTTACCGCTAACGGAGCTAACGCACAACATTAATTCTACAAACTGCGACATTTCGGGCAAATTAAAATACCATAACGAGTCCAGCCCTGGAAGAGGCAGCGCATACCTGAGCAATTCGGTGATATGTTCACCCGACGCGTGTCCTGGGTTCAAGCGCTCCAGCGGGTGCAGCTCTGCTCCTGTACTGATGCTTCCCTCTATCTAGTATACGTCTGAGTTAAGACTTAGCCTTAGCATTTAGCTTAGCTTCAGCACGCACAAAGCGAATGCCGGCGGGTTGCCAGGTACTGTATTTCAACTCGAGAGCCGACACCCACAACCTAAAACTTCATTCTCCCCAAAATACATAGTACTTTTACAAGATTTTCTTTTAAAGTCGGTATGGCATAATGATATATAATATTATATAACAACACACCGTTATGTTACATTTTCAAATGTGCACCATAGTACCATCCAAAAACTAGCAAAAACAATATGGCCACTCACAGACATGATGTTGATTATCTTGACAAAATTATGTAAGCAAACATTTCTTCTCATGGTCATCCTGGAAGCAGAAAGAATGAGCAGGCTTAAAGAGCAGCGGTGCCAAATCTCGTAAGAGGGACTGCGGTAGCCTAGCGGTTAAGGTGATGGTCCAGGGTTCAAATCCCACCTCTCTCAAGCTGCTACAGTTGGGCCCTTGAGCAAGGCCCTTAACCCACCGTTGCTTGAATTGTAAGACTGTATGAATTGTAAGTCGCTCTGGATAAGGGCGTCGGCTGAATACTGTAAATGTAAGAGAAACAAGCAACCAGGTCTGTGGAAATAAGCCCAAAAGAACAAGCCCAAACAGGTTATCTTTCACATACTGAAAGAGACCACTTGATCAGTTATTAAATCTGTTTTGTAACTTATTTTCCAGACATCGAACAAGACAGGGCACTGTACCAGCTTTTTTCAATCTATGAATCCTATCACACACACCACAAGTATTTATATCCTGATCATCCTCTTGCAACACTATCCGCAGAAGCCGTAAGTTCCTACCGCCTTAAACACACAAGGTGATTCGTTAATGTACTGAAATTTATATGTTTGACAACTTAATGTGTGGAAAAAAACATATGTTCTCCTTGTATCAGTGTCGAGCAGCACGGTGGCTTAATGGGTAGCACCGCTGCTTCAGAGCAAGAAGGTCCCCGGCTCAATCCCAGCAACCTGGGTCCTCCCTGTGTCTGCGTTGGTTTACTTTGGGAACTCCAGTTTCCTCCCACAGTCCAAAGAGATGTGTGGCAGGGTAACTGGTGTCTCTAAATTGGCCTTTAGTGTGCAACTGTGTGTATGTGTGCCCTACGACAAATTGACGTCCTTTCTAGGGTTCTTCCTGCCTTTGTGCCAGAGTTGCCGGATGGGCACTGACCAGGCTGCAACCCAGTGTGGATTTAGTGGAAGATAATGGATGGATGGATCAGCACCAGGTCCTCAGTAAAACACATCATACATACATTTTGGTAAACAGTGGAATGATGTGCTTTAGCCAAAAAGCTCTGTCTTGGTCTCATCTGTCCACAATACATTTTGCCAGAAGGATTTTGGTTTGCTCAAATACATTTTGACGACCTGCAGTCTAGCTTTTTTATGTCTCTGTGTCAGGAGTGGGGTCCTCCTGGGTCTCCTGCCATAGCGATTCATTTAATTCAATGTGGACAAAGGAAAATCAAGATATCTGGAGATGGACTTGTAACCTTGGGATTGTTTAAATTTGTCCACAATTTTGCTTATCAAGTTCTCAGACAGTTCAGTTCTCCTTTTTCTGTTCTCCATGCACACACACACACACACACACACACACACACACACACACACACACAC
>JAUZSU010165886.1:0-13498 GCA_034780255.1 Parotocinclus maculicauda | reverse complement strand
CATATATACACACACACATATATACACACACACATATATACACACACACATATATACACACACACATATATACACACCTAGACTATAACTTCTAAATAACTGTATTTATCTGGATGCAACAGGAAAAGAACTTGGATAGAGCAAAGGATTGGAGTGCCAAAGCAAATGAGAGTATGGAATGATAAGATGGGAGTTGGGAAAACAGATTCTTAAAAGACACAGCACTGAATACATCATCAGGAAGTGGTTTAGATATTGCAAGCAAATGTGCCATTTAGCTGCGTAAATATTTCTGCACAATAAAAGTTGCCCAATAATTGTGCATTCTATGGTCTCTCTCTCACCACCAGACAGAGAGAGAGATACATATGTAAAAATGGGCCATATGACCAAACCCTAGCTTCAGGGTTTGTTTGTTGCTGATTATGATTATAGTGGATATAAATGAGAGCTCAAGGTGATGCACTGCCTGGACTTTAGCGATGCATTAGACTCAATGCATGTTTGTTCTATTTCTTCTTCGACGTTCCCGTACTACTGAGATATGGATGATATGGAGATGCATGAACTACTTCACCCTCAGCGAAGATATATTAAATATGAAAAGAAACTGAGAGAGGTTCGTGTCTGGGTGTGCACATTTTTTTTCAAGGACCGAGATGAAACAGAAGCCCAGCACTCACAATAATAACGTCTAAAGGACAGCAGCATTCTGAAAGAACAAACATCTTTTAGCTTAATTTCTTCTGCCTCAACTTGCTACACTCAGAATAATTCAAAGCGCATCTAGATAAGATTTTAGACAAACCTCACAGCTACTGAGAAAGCAAAAACATGTCGCTTGAGCAACAACGTAGGTTTATGACAAAAGAGACTGCATCGAAATTAAATCTAAAACTAGAAAATATGTATTCGTTTTATCAAAAGCAATATTTGAGAGTGTGTGTATTCAATCCAAGAAAAGCTATGAAAGGTTACATCTCTACAGGCAACTCTACAAGACATTGATAAAGGAAAGGTAGACAAAGAAGAACAAAATTTATAAAAGAGGTAGTTCCAGGACATATATCATGTCCTCCAAAGGATGATAAAGAAAAAGTTTCACAAACATTCAATAGAAACAGTCAATGAACAAAAAACAGGGTGAGGATGGTCTTCAGTTATACTGGCTTGTATATTGTAACTTAAATAACTGCAAAATAGTTTCCTTGACTAGTCTTTCACCCTGAATAAGTCGCCAACATTTCGAACTCAAGCCAGCTGGGTGGGCCAGCATTGTTTGCCTGACAATAGCAGAGCCTGTAGTGTCTAGCTTACAACTACTGGGTTTCTCTCTAATGAACTGCTACATGTGTCTTTGGCTAATTTATTAGATAGGCAAAAGCTGCCCTAGGGACCTGGATCCAGTTTATGTTGCCCTCTGCTTGAGCCTGTAGTAAAGGGCGGAGTCTATGGTCATATGACTGCATGTATCCGTTAGACCTGACAATAAGTCTTCTACAGTAACATGTTTCACTTGCTAATACAGCAGCACAAGGAAACATTTTAATGTAAATTGAGATGTAACCATAACATCAAGGGTCACAGTTGCATCTTTGGGAGATGATCCCCAACCAGTCTCCTCTCCCTGTCTGTATGTGATGCCTGACCAAGCAGAAGTGCATCACTGGGACTCTAAAGCATTTCCCTGTTGTAGTGAGCTAGTGTATCACTGGGGTGGAGCAGTGACAATGTGCTAGTCCAACTCCATGGTGATTCATGGCACAAACAGCATTGGCCATACCTGAGGGAGGTAGTGCTATTGGAAACGCATCCCCATTTAGTCCATTCTGTCCTGCAATGGTATCTGTGCCCTAAATGTAATCCTTTACTATTTTGTAACTTATGTGAGTAGATGTTTAACAAGTTTTACATTCTAAAATTCTTAGTAATTTTCTGTTTTTGGTACAGTACATATACATACAAAAGGTACCTGCTTAATTATATGCTAGGGAATTTAAAAAATACTTGTGTTTATTTACAGAAACAAAACTGCACAGTGTGTAATTACCAGATCATAATCTGAAATTAATTTGTAACACTATGCCATGCATATACTACACAAATAAGCATGACCGATGTATGAGTAGGTGTGTTTGTGTGTGTACATAAAAAAAACTTTAGAATCAGACCCAATGACACTGCTACAAAAGACAGAGGGTCATCGGGGTCATTAGGGGGTAAAGACAGCAAGCAGGAATGAAGGAAGTCAGGTACAAGCTTTAAGGGTCGAGGGTCTCAATGTGACATGACTTGTGCAACAAAGACATTGGATCAATAACCAAATGATTAAATATTCCATGCTGCACTTTTGTGCAAGCATTCTAAATTATAGTTATTTCCAATTTTACAACTAACTGCACCATGCAAGATTACATAAACTTATTTGTAGATTTGGTGAATAATGCTGGGATACATGGATATTTTGGTTTCTATCCACTGATGTTTTTTTTAATTATTATTTCAGGGTAATACAACACAGGAGTGTTACATTCAGAGCTGGTCATTTATTTTGTTGGTCATATGAAAAGTGTACAAATAGCCTTAAGAGATACAATTACTTCACAGGAATTAAATATTTTATGCCAAAATTTTATTTTTTATAAAAAAATAGCAGGAGAAAACATTGCAGAACTGAAGAATGAAGAACGCAGAAAACTGAATCTCAGGGAACAAAGCCTGAAACTTTGACCAGAGCAAAATGCATTACTTCGCACTGACTACTTTAGACAAGAGGTTTAAGTAGCAGAGAACAGGATTTTTTAAAAGCTGGGTAGGTGAAAAAAATCAATACGCTAGTGAGTGGGGTTGATGGTGGAGTGAGACATGGTTGGGGTGTACGGAACAGAAGTTACACAGCAAAAGGTAATCCCAACCACTTAAAAATTATTAAAACTGTAATAATTACTGGAAACAAGTCAAATGGATAGAAAGTACATAGAAAGGCTGTTTGTTTTCTCACTCAGTGCAGATGCAATCCAGTTTAAGAAGCAGCAGTTCGCCATCATTTCACAATCTGAGACACAAGCACACTAATCACTGTTCATGTGCCGTATCAACCATATTTTGTTTATTATGTGTCGTTCAAAAAAAACTAAAAAACAAACAAGCAGACCAATATTTCAGTTTTCACTGCATTCAAAATGTTGGTTTCAGACAATTTTACCTGAAAATAGTCTATATCCTCTATACTCTGCTGTGATTTGGCAAATTATATATATATATATACTGAAGTACACACTACTGAAGTCGCTCCCCTTTTTGGGACAAAGTATCAGATGTACAACAAACTACAGTAATACGTAAGCTATGCAAAAGGTCTGTAACAACAAATCTAATCTGTTTTACCAACTCAAACAGAAGCATGTAGCTTAGTATAAGGAAAGTAAAAGAAATTTTAAGTATAAAATATACTTTCTTGCAATTGTATGCTGCTGTTTTCTATATTTTAAGTACCCTAAAATATTATAATATAAGATTATTATCTTATTAAATAAGATATTATTTTAGGGTCATATCACCCACCCCTAACTCAAATATTGATGGCTGAACCTTCTGTAGTTATAACATTAGTATTTCTGTTTAGTATTATGTTGTTTCTTTCTATTTTTCGTATTATTTATCAAGGCCCAAAAACACTGTATCTTGGTTATTACGAGAAGTTGTCATGTCGAATAAAAGCTCATCATTGTGTAAAAATGTAAATCAACATTTTACTCAAACAGTAGCTACAAGTTGAACCAAAAACCACTATCATTTTGCGGTGGTCTCTTATTTTTCTTCAGAGCTGTATATTTCCAATTTTAAAAGCTAGTCGGGGCTGTAATTGTATGACAATCATGGATGTGCACATAAGGTCATGATACACACATGATCACTTGTAAATGAATTTGGATCATGATAAAATTTTTCGTGATATCATTTTGCCGCAGATAACTGTCTGGTCAAAACGACATTATGGTCCAAGCTTAAGCAACACTGAACGATATGAGTATATGACTGATCTGAATCCAAGGTACTGTATTTTTGTTACTCTTTATTGCTTCACTGATAAAGTGTACCGCGTGACTTCCTCTTGAGTACATTCTTTAATGGCATTAATCACCTCTGAGCAGCAGACCTAACAGAAGCGTCCTTTTAATCTTAACTCTTATAATGCCAAATTAAACCTATTCGACTCTACCATCTGTGTGGCAGAAATTATTACAATTAGTACTACAGGGGTTACCATGCAGTAGTATCTCTCTATTTAAATTTCCTCTCATCCCTGTGGCTCATGCCTGCCAACCTTGTATTAGTTTTATTTTTTATTAATGATCCCGCTAACGCATGCCACTCATCTGTATGCAGATGATGCTCCATTGGATCCCTCCTCAAAAATGCTGTCTGTGTGAAAAGAAAGAGCAAAGGTTTGCCCACATTCGCTCACCTCACTCATAAAACAGCCTATCTCGTTCCTTTCATCAACAAGATTTATGGAGAAGATGTTTAGCCCGGACAGTATTGTACCCACTGGCCTCCTTTGTGTGACATGAACTTGGTTATAGGGAATGGAAGACTGTAACCTTCATGTGTGTGGAGGTTTCCTTTGTGCATGTTGTAGAAGATTGCATGAGGAATGAGAAGCACACACAGAGCAGGAGACCTTGGAAGCATCTCTCCAAAGAGGCATTATGGGGACATTTCTCATCCCATCTAACCTCCTTTCATTAGTTTTTCACAATTAGCAGATTGGCACGACCTGCATAATGACCACAATATTACCGCACTAAGGCAATAAGATCAGTAATAAAAAATTAAAGACCTGCACCTCAAAAGCTGAAGCAGATCTACAATGGGAGTTTGTAGAATGGATTTATTAAGCAGGTTAGCCTGCTAAAGCTCTCATGTATTTACAGTTATAAATCCTCAAAAGCAGCATGTCAGGTATTTCAATTAGAAGCACAAAGGGGATAAAGAAAATCATTAATGAGAGAGCAACTTTTAACAGTGTACAACAGGGATCCATGAGCACACACAGAGCTGCGGGTTAGTAGCTAAAATTGTAATAACCGTGATTTTACTCAATACTGATTGTCAATCATGATTGTCATGAAAACGCAATCAATTTAGGAAAAAAAAAATACTAAATAAAAAGAACTGTGAATAATCAGAAATCTTTCATAATGCATTAAGGGTACCTTATCCTGCAAGTGTATAAACAAGAGATACACCCAATTTTTGCACACCAAATTTTAACCAAAATGCAAAAGAAGCCTACGTGGTTAACACTCTCCTGACCATTTCAAATGGATTTAAATAGCAGAATGTGATTAAGCAGTAGAATCATCTCTCAATCTATGAAATGCTAAATCTAAAACAATTCTATTATATATTTTCTATTACTTCATTGGACCCTGTAAAGAGTACCAAAGAGCATAAATCATACATTTATTAGCCGGCCCTCTAAGCAAGCAGCTGTTTTTAATTTGCTTTTACAGCTCTATATTTATATTTTGAAACCACATTAACAAGGCTGATAAATTGGTAATTAAATGTTGACATGTTAATTAAATAACCTGTATTAATAACAACCTCTATCTCCAATAATAAGAACCGCAAGAGTACTTCCCCACAAGGAAAGATTTGTAAATTTACTTTTGAAAAATATTTAATCATTTAATAATAATATAAATTAATAATAATTTAATAACTCTAAGCACATTTTGCACAGTGCCTGTATAAAATTAGTTTCACTCAAGTAATGTGTAATATAAGAAATAGAAAATGTAATTAAAATTTTGTAACTCTTGAAACCGTGGTTAGCTAGTAGCAATAGTATCAGCTTATAAAGACAGTGAGGTTATTATAATAAATAATAACAGTCAAGCATGATACACAGTAGATACAGCAATACTAAGTTTCCTAAGACTTTGTACAAACGGTCTCAGCAAAATATGTATTTAAAACACTGTGATGTTCAGTCAATGCCCAAATTATTTTTAAAATTTAGGTGGTTTAAAAAAAGTAACCAGTTGCAATGTGTAGTAACGGAGCTGGTGACTGTTACAGAAGGCTGATCATATCCTTAATATTTTCAGAAAGTGTATCATTATCTACATTTTTTCACAATATCAATATAATCATATAATAATCATATTGCAAATAATCATATTGCAAAGCTCCAGTCATATTTTTTTTACTAAGGTTCTGTCTAATGATAGCCAAAAACAAAGATGTGGTGAAGGGCAGCACTGGCTGGTGTCGCTGAGGAAGCTTTCAGGGCAACAGCCGGATCCATGCCACAGCCATTTGAAGCTAATCTAGTTAGCCAGCTTAACTCTTCCTGTCTGCTGCTTCTTTCATATCTCAAGCTTGGCTGCTCCTCTCCGTCTCTCATTCTCTCTCTCTCCCTCAATCAGATTTGCTTCGGTTTCAAGTATAAAAGAAACCGATTGGCAAGTACAATTAAACCTGGTAAGTGGTGTATGTAGAGTGCATTATAAACTTACAATGTAAAATCAATGTTGGTTTCCCAATAAATACACTCAGGGTTGCGGGGGTTGATATTAGGAAGGTAGGGTTGTTCACTTGTTTGCCCATCCTATCCTAGCTTCAATATTCAGACATCAAATTTGTCACCTTATCAAACTTTGGTATCAAGCAACATGTAATTTGTAAACTAACAGCCTCCTCTCCATCTTCACTGTTTTCCATTGAGTCCATATACTTTTCCTTTTCACATATAGACTTCAGAGACTGCTGGGACTTAGACACTTCTCTAAAAATAGGGGAAACCAGAGTCTGCTAATTGGCTACCATGGAAACAGTCCAAGAACAAAGCTTGAAATGAACTGATTGCCACCAAGAAATAAATCCAGGAGAAATGTTTCAAGGCATAGACTGCAATGTATTGTCATATAAGGAATTTATCTTGTTGACTCCACATTAAATAACTAATGACACCTAAAAAAAATGAAGCATAAACAAAGAAGCAGTGATACAGTTATAAGCACAGAAAAGATTCTAAACTGGTGTGGGTCTGGATAAAAGAATTATTATGATCAGTGGTTTGCTTTTCTCATTTGTCTTTTCTCTCTCCTCATCTCCTCATTCAGCAGAAATAACAGGCAAGCAAAGAGGCCAGCTAACTGTATCATTTCCAGACAGGAAGCTAAATGTATTGATACAAGAGGCACTGCTCAAACACACCCAGCCAAACCTAGTGAGGATTAACATGGTGCAGGCCGTGAGCTTCCACTCAGGAGTATTGATCGTAAACGAAATCCAGCTGTGAAAAGAACAAAATACCAGCACTAACACGCAGACCTACAGTGTCCAGAAACCAAACTAGTAGGCCACCTTATTAGATTTGGGCTCTCGAAAAATAAAATAGCAAATTGCTAGAATAAACTAAAAGGTTCACAGAATTGACGAGGTGAGATTATAACCCATATCACCTCCAAGCTTAAATAAAAAAACAGCTGCATTCTATTACATTAAGACAGGCTATAATCAATGACCATGTTGTTCAACGATCAGAGTAGGGGAGGGGGTCCTATCCCTGCTGCTGTTCTTTTGTCAGCCACATCACACAGTGTGCCTGTATAGCCCTAAAACAAAATCTCTGCACTCATTTACATGCTGCCGCATGTTATTCTATACGCAGCTCCCCTTCTGCACTGAGCAAACGAACAGACACACAACTCTCACTGCTCCTTGTCAGCCCTGTTTACTTAAATTCTCACTTGCAAAAGAATGCACTGTATCAGATAAGTTCAGAGATCTCAGCTAGTCCCAGGTTTGGAAGAAGCTTTTCCCTGTGCATGATGTGCTCAAAAACGTTCAAAAAATAAGTGATCGTTTTCTTTACATTTATGGCATTTAGCGGCCACACATATCCAGGGTGACTTATACAAGTGCTATGTATTTTTCTCATGATAGTACAACTAAGCAATAAATCAAGTACACAATCCAACTACACTTCTCACACAAAAAGAAGGGGATATTCAAAATGACATATCCCCTCATGAAATATCCCCTAATGTTTGTAAGCAGTGTGGATCATGATAGGTTTTAAGGTATGTGAATCCATAAACATAGACTAACCTTTATTACATAATTGTATTAAATATGCAAGGGCAATTTCAGCCTTCACTTAAGTGTTGAGTGTAAATTTGAGTCTTTTGGAAAGAAAAAAAAGAAAAAAAAAAACTCATTCAGACATCCAGTAGAAGTTCATTCATTGTCTTCCCTTACTCTTAATTTCTTGTGGGACTTTGCAGTCAGACTTTTTCTTGTTCAATCAAAATACCATAAAATATGGACAATAAAACAGGATCGTGGCTAAGAATTTAAGTCATATAGTCGACAATGAACAAGACTGAAAGCCCCGCAGAAAGCACACAGAAATAGATCTCAGTACAGTATATCAATAGACAAGAAAATTTAAAGTCTGGACTACATATCCTATCCAACAAAACCTGTTATTCAAATCTCCTGTGCCATTCAAGAAACAAGGCTATTAGATACCGCAGCAGTACGTATGTGCCCTACACAAGCTGCTGTAAATAATAAGTTGCCGCTTTCCTAGTGAGTGGAAAAGGCTCTCCACCCTGCTAAAGCCAGGGTCGTGAGGGCTTATAAATGCAGAGGAAGGAATGTGTTATTTCACCCCAAGGCCACTCTTTGTAAAGGGACAAGATTTTGCTTCACAGTGCCACTGGTGAGACGCTGCTTTCAACACCAAATGCAATAGTTTCATCTCAGTCGACAAACAGCCTGTGCTGTACAGTGACTCTGGCTTTTATTCTGTGTGCATGAATCCTTGTCAGTCAAGTCATTCAAGTGTAACTTTTTTCAGTTCAGATCGTGTATTCATGTACTCTGTTGACATGCCTGCCATAATTTCGAGGTAATATTTCAGACCGCAAGGTCTCTTGAAAGGTTTTCGGGTCTCAATATCAATTATCCCCCCCATTGTTTAATGGAACATGGATATGATTTGCGGTAGTAAAAACACAATTCTTACATTAAACTTACAGTAAACTTGTACTGCATAGAGCTACAACTTTTGAACACTAAACAGTGCCAAAATATCACTGTCTGTGCGAAGTCAACTGGACCGCCACAGTAACACATCTGTTCTGTAATCCATGAGGCACACATGGATGTATCAGCCAACAAAGCTGTACTTCTGATGAAATGGCAACCACAGTTAATTGGTCATGGCAAATGAACTGCAATTCTTATACTTTATGAATCAAAGCTAAGCCAGCTTCCAATGTTATCCCCTCACCTTGTCATTGTGAGATGTGATTGCTTGCCCTCTCTCTCAAACTCCATCTGCCCTCTCTCCCTCTTGCTCTCTATAGCAAAGAACACTGCTATAAATCCAAAGAGGTGGCAGTTTATTAACTACATTGAATCAAACAGCTTTGTGCCACCCCTGTTTTTTTGCACACAGGGAATTCAGGTTGGCATGAATTCTACCCCATGTTGGATGCCTTGTGCTGGCAAGTCATGCCATGAATAAGTTATGTAATTGCTACATATTAGATAAGTGCACAGTCCAGCTCAAAAAAGTCATTTCTACTTTATTGCAACGATGCTTGGAGGGGCTGACATGTAGGTTGATGGCACGAAGAGTAACGATAGTCATGTTCTTGAAAGCATTTAAATGAAAGCATTGGTGTAACATCATGCTTAATGTGTCCATCCAAACGTGGAGAAACTGCAGACATGAACACAAACTTGACATTCAGTTATACATTTATACTCGAGATTGTCTTCCAAATCAAATCATTCTGATTGTTGATTCTGACTGAACACTATATTTCAGTAATAATCTTTCAGCAATAATCCGATTTTTAAAAGTCCCCATTTGGATGCACAAAATTAACAGCCCTAGGATTTCAGCAATGCATAGAATATGGACGGAATAGCAGCACGGAGGACTTGAGTTTGAAAATCTAAACGTGAGCATGATCGGCTGATCAGTCTCATATAATCTATTCTGTGCCAGCCACATTTATCTTGTGAGAGCAGCACAAACACAGCAACACATGAACAGCACAGTGCTGTCACTAATTCTGAATTCACCTCATGTACTGAGTTTTAATCACGGCTCAGCCACTCACGTTTGTTTATGAGACCGATGATGAGGAAGTACCAGATTTTTTTTTTATCTCTTGACTTCACTGCAACATTCAGCATCCAACTGATAATAAGAAGGGCATTACTAAAAAGCCTTAACCTTTCCTTATTTGTTTTTACAAGTTGTATTTATATAATTTACAATGTTGCTAAATGTTGTAGCAGCAATTTCATTTAATACAAAGGTGCCATTCTGCTATTCTTTGTTAATATTATATATAATTTTGTGCCACCTGACAAACCTTAATAAACCATAAAAAGTCTCAAATGACAACATTTAATAGAAGCTACAATCAGAACATCTATTAGTGTAAATTCAATTCTACTAAACGAACACTAAAACACTAAAGATCAATGCAATTCACACTTGAACTATGACAAACATTTGTCAGAGAGAAATGCTTGCCTTATTTATACCACATGTATGATTTATAAGTTTGTACACCTGCCAACCCACTTTATGCCAAAGTCTTTTTTATTATCAACCAAAAAGACAGCGTATCAGAATGTAATCAGCTTAGTGAATACACTATCTTTCAACTAGTTTATGAAAGCAATAGAAAGCCTGTGATTTTAAAAGAAAACCACTCACACAGAAATGCACGAGAAATTGCTTTATATTCTCCATCTTTCATAGAGAATGTGCAACAAGTGTACGATCCGAGCTCCAGCTGAGAAGGCAAACACTGGAAATCTGGTTTTGCGTACATCAAGTGCAGATGTGCTCCCCCTCCAAGTGATCGACACTGAAGTGAGATTTAAAGGCCTTTGATATATGCTTTTTCACAGCGCATCCTGATTTCATTTCACAGAGGTAGACGGCGCAAAACACGCACGTGAAATATCAACAAAACATTTCACCTCTTGAAATACTGACACATTAAATGCCCCCATTTTATTCTCTCTACCTTGAAGTTCAATCAATGTCGTATCTTTTAGAGCACATGAATGTATACAAGAATCAGACGACAATGTTTCAAAATGCTTTGAAATAAGGTCCTTTGAGATACTCTGGCATCCTGTGAGAGGCTGGCTGCAGTAATGGCTTTATTCATGTCATCAGAGAGGAGTGCAGCGTCGACCTTGCTGCTGCACACCTCTGCCTTCAATGGCTGTTCTCTCACCCAATCCTTGGCAAAAAAAGCAAGCTCTGTCTTAGTGACCTTTGCTCATAGAGTACTGTCATGTCTGTCTGATCCGGTCCTGCCTTTTTGTGAGCATGGCACAATGCAGCTTTGATATCTTCTGGCTTTCAACATTAGTGACAAAAGTGAGGTGCAAGAGTGGTCTACTTCTGAAGGTAGAGGACCTCAAGCATGTCATACAATGGACGGCAAATAAATTATGGAATCCTTCTGTCCACACAGGAGTAGATGACAGACAAGACACATTATCGTGATTAACCCTACGATTACTTTTTCTGTAAATATATGTAATCTCTTCAGCAAACACAAGGTTCTTTATGAATAACTTTAGCTATATAGCCATTATATTTGATCATTACATTCATTCTAGGGTTTCAGAAATATGAACTCCTTGTCATTACATTATCAATGGTGTCATGATGCATTTTGTGATTGTGACCGTGTCTGACAGGACTGCCTTATGTCAATTAGAACTGCAACTGTGGGTTTACAGGTCTTAATCTAGGGTCCAAGAGTGGCAGCTTGCCAGTACTGACATATAAACCCTTGGCCTTCTGGTCAACAATCCAGTACGTTAAGCACTGCACCACCACAGGCAACTTACACTCATTAGCTCCACATGTTGCTAACCAATGCACCTGACTTAAAGGTTTAACCCATGTCGTTATATGAAGCAAGGTACACAATGCTCCAAATGCTGCACTGTATTCTGCAAAGCAGGCCAGCAGTCTATCTGAGACTTCACATGACACATGTAAGAGTGTGCCCTAGATGTGCAGCTAATAGATCACTCAGGGCTCGGTAGGGATCGCTAACAGTCTCGGCGGATGCTCCGTTGTATGGTCTCTCCTACCTCAAACATAGCCGTTTATGTCCGCTTGTGATTGCCGTCCCATGCAAAGGCCACTGTCAGACCCAAGTGGCTTTGTTTATTATTCTTGATAAAAAAAAATGATACAGATACTCCATGCTGGCCTAGTTTACGATGAGGATCCCATAATACACACAAATACACATTCAGCAGAAACCGTACAGAATTTCTGTGTCTTCCAAGGCAAGCGATACACATGAACTACATGAATTACTTTCAAATACATTATTTAATAAATTACATCAGATATTCAATACTTTATTTTAAAATAGGCTTTATGTTAAAGATTTTACCCTACTGTGGGGTTTAAGGTAAGTGTTTAGGGTATGCTATGATGCTAGTCCCGAACACACAGCTGTGGTCGTGTTTTAAGCATGTTTAAGGTAGGCTACGCTGTAATATATACAGTATATATTAAACTACTCAGTTAACGATAACTTACGATACATTTGTCAGAACGTTTTCCCATCTTATGTCGGGGGAATACCCGGATTTGGATCAATGAATATTAAGTACAATCTCACAAATTGTGCTGCGTGTGCCACTGCACGCTTAGTAATTGCAGTTTGTTGTTAAAAGGGTATGACTTGTCTCTGCCTTACTAAATAATTTTAGCTGTCGATACAGTACTACTGTTTAGTAGCCTATTTGTACAGTGTGTTTCCAGGGACTTGTGTTACCAGGATAGACTCGCAAACCACCCTCATCTAAATTATTCTGTAATGTACTGAACAAAATATATAACTACTTTTTTCAGTTATTATTCATGTCGTTTCAATGTTCTGAACAAACAAACAAAATCACAAGTAAAGCGCTATTAAATTATTTACAAATAACCCAACTGCTTTCCTACCAATACAGCACTCTATACACCACGAGTAGAGCTCAGTGAGGAACCTGCTTTTTTTGGAAGGATGAATAGTGAATAATCTGCAGATCTTTCCTTGCAGCCTTAAAAGCATGTACGTTATGCTCCCTGAACATTACGCAAACTACAGTTCAGGCAGCACCAGTTGAGTGTGAAGCAACCAAGTGAAGAACAGGGCAAGTGGAATTATGTATGTCACATCCATATAGCCCTCTCTCGGGTCTCTACACATGCTGCCTGAGAGGAAACGAACCATGACAGGACAGGAAATTACACAGCAGGGAACACATTGCCACTTTGCAGGAGGTGCCTATTGGTTAACTCAGCACTCACTTGATACAAAATGATGGTGGCTTCCTTTAGCACCAGAACAAGCCTAAAAGTGCTTTGGAAGTTCTGCCTAGTGACCCTAAATTTTTCATATCTGACTAACCATTTTAG
>JAUZSU010165875.1:0-13499 GCA_034780255.1 Parotocinclus maculicauda | reverse complement strand
GTTTGGGATCAGGACATAATTAAGATAGTGGATATAGACCGCCCCACCGATGGCTCTGTAATGGCGACCGGCGAGGATGGCCGAACGCACCGGGGGAAGGTAGGAACCCTAAGAGAGACCTACAAAGAAAAGAACACAGTACCTACAGTTACTAATGGTGGAGGTTCAAATATGTTTCGGGGTTGTTTTGCTGCCTCTGGCACTGGGTGTCTTGACTGTGTGCAAATCATCATGAAATCAGAAGCGTACCAAAGGATTTTGGGTCGCAATGTAGTGCCAAGTGTCAGAAAGGTGTGTTTGCGTCCTAGGTCATGGGTCTTCCAGCAGGACAATGACCCTAAACATACTTTAAAAAGCACCCAGAAATGGATGGAAACAAAGCACTGGAGAGTTCTGAAGTGACCAGCAATGAGATAGATTTGTGGGAAAAGGTAGCAGTTTTCACCAGTGGACTTTATGCTAGAATATGTACCTAATTTGAACAAACACAAATCATTGTATCCTACTACTATAACTATGTATCTTAAAACCATTTAAGTCATTTATTTTCATTTACCGACCAATATCCTTGTCCATTGCAGGGATGTTTCATGATACATAATGTGCAATCATGCATTTCTGTCTAAAGTTTTGATGCAATTATCTCCACCTAAACTAAAAAGGCTAAATTACTAAACTGAACTGAATAAAAGCTACAAATGGAAAACTGTTTGAAATCTGTTGAAATAACAGTTTAATTTAATATATAATTGTCTGGCAGCACAGTGGCTTGGTGGGTATCACCGCTGCCTCACAGCAAGAAGGTCCCAGGTTCAAGCCTAGGGTGGGCGGTCCTTTCTGTGTGGAGTCTGCATTTCCTCCCTGTGTCTGGGGGTTTACTCCGGGTACTCCGCTTTCTTCCCACAGTCTAAAGACATTCTTGTTAGGTTAATTGGTGTCTCAACTGTGTGGTGTGTGGGACTGTGGTAGCCTAGCGGTTAAGGCACTGGACTCTGGACCTGAAATCCCACCTCTGCCAAGGTGCCACAGTTGGGTCCTTAAGCAAGGTCCTTAATCCACGATTGCTTGAATTGTAAGAATATATGAGTTGTAAGTCGCTCTGGATAATGGCGTCTGCTAAATTCCATAAATGTAAATGTAAATGTCTCAAAAGTGGCCCTTAGTTTGTGACTGTGTGCATGACTGTGTATGTGTGTGCTAGGGTTGTTCCTGCCCTTGCGCCCAGAGTTACCGGGTGGGCACCGGCTGGCCCGCAACCCTGTTTGGATTAAGCGGAAGATAATGAATGAATGAATATAATTGTCTGTTTTCTGGTTTAAATAACGCAGATACTCACTCATATTGTTTACATTATGATATTTATAATTTTATTTATTATATATGCATATAATACACATGGGGTGGTCATGTTTATATACCTGCAATATGGTTGTAAGAATTTTTTTACCATGTGGTTACATGTTGCTTGGCCCCAAAATGAAAAGTCCTAATTTACAGCAAGTGCAGGTGTGTGAGTGTTTTTGTAGGGGCTCCCATGGTTATATTACATTGTGGGAACCAATTGCAGACACAATCCACACAAGGCTAGAAAGATCTGACGTTTTAACATTGCAGGAACCTATTACTAGTTTTTGTTTCTTTTTTTTTTTACAGAAATTGCAAGTTTCTTTTGAAAAAAATAAGAGTCCAAAGATTCAGCTTTAGTTTACTGGCGTTGCATTCATTAACTACAGTAATCATTGATACTGGACAACATTGTGCGGTTAATAGTGTATGGATACTGTAATTATACCTTAATTATTTCTCATTCCTTCTTCTGTGAATTGTGCATTTTGTTGATAACTGATTGTAATTGTATTGTACTGTCCAGTATTCTTTTGTTTTTCATGAGGCCATTTGTTGTTTCGGGTGTGTATATGGCACAGTTTTCTTGTTCATCCTGTTATCGCTACTGTGTGGTGGTAACTGACTGAAACAAATATGAATTCTTGAGAATGTGCTGGCCAGATTTCAACTTTTGAATTTCAAGAGAAAAAATAGCTATTTGAAAAAGCTGTGCAACAAAACTGTTACCTAACAGAAATGAGGAGCAAATATTATAGTACATGTTTATGTTTGGGGTATACAGAGCAAATAAGCTGAGACACCAATCAGTACAGACTCTTTACAGATTCTCCAGGGCTCTAGTTCCTCTCTTTTTGGTCTTCCCTCTCCCACTAGTTTTCAGAAGAGTTTAGTTCAGATAACTAAACTGACTCCAAGCATCATTATGTGGCCTTTCAACCATTATTGTAACCTTATTTGCCTATTTGCCAAAAGACTCCCAAATGCACTGCCGACTAAAATTAGGGGATATTTCAAAATGAAATAACTCCTAATGAAATATCCCCTAATTTTGTGAGCAGTATATTTGTGTAACTTTTTAATTACTGTGTTATTTAAGGCACACCAGCAGCTAATATACAGGCATTGGCTCTCCATGCACAAACGGAGGCAGTAGAATGGGCTGAACAAACACCTTTCCCCATAATTATCTGCCAGCCTTTCTAAGAACCAACATTTCTCCTGTTCAACTGGTGTTTTACCTTTCGTGAGTAACGGTTAGAGTGGCCACCTCACAGCTCCAGCCTGACCTCAGACTGTCAGAGTGTCTGTGTGTGTTTACTCCAGGTGCTCCGGTTTTCTTCTACAGTCCAAAGAGACATGTTAGGTTATAGGTCATTATGCATAACTGGTGCATAGGAGTGTGTAGGACTAGTTTTGATGCAATCTTGTGCCTGTGAATAGCCATTATTGCCAATCCAACGTTAAATTACAAACAAATTACAAATAAAATAAATCATCCCCTCTGCATGCTGCATGTTTTTGAATTTGAGCATTATCTTCTGTTTTTGCTTTGTGCTTTAGATTCTGTTTTGGACTCACTGCTTGGTAATTACTGTAAATTGCTCTAGTTAACACCTATGTACTGATTTTTAACTGACTTTTTGTTCATTTCACTTTTTGTTTTTGTTCAATTCTGCCCTGCCTGCATTAAGAAACATATTTGCATCTATTAATTGCATCCTCCTACAATTTCTGCCAGCTATGACAGGAAACTTCACCACCCTGGAAATGGCAAAGGCTGAGCCAATCCTAAAGCCAGTCCCAGGCTGAAGTGGAACCTAAACAAAAATGCAGGCTAAAACTTTGATCCATTCAGTCAATCAGCTCCGTGTGTACCCCCAGTACTTCCTGTCAGCACCTGATCTAGCTCTTAGGAGGCTTTCTTCCTGATAATGTTACCCGAAAATACAACAGTGACTCAGATCCGGTTACCCAGAGTGAATGTTTTCATCTACAACGGGCCTAGATGTTTATAAAGGTGTTTTGAGAAAATGTAAGATCCAAAACAACTTATATTTTCCAACAAAAGTGCACCACATTCTAACATGAGTCATCAGCAAAAAACATGGAATGTTATCAGATATTTCTTATAATGTGGCTCTGTGCTCACTTGCCTTGCCAAATCAGCTTCCCATATAAGAAAAAAACATCACTCTATCACTCACTCCTTCTTGGTTGTGCTATACTTCAGTTTTTCACAGAGAATTTGTGCAATCCTCCCCTGTCTGTGCTAATGTAAGCCCTAGACCTCTGCTTCCTCTGTGATGTATCAGTCTGACCCCCTACAACCACTAGCAAAGATTATGGAACACACTTACATTCACTCTGCAATTTTATTTCACAGATCACAAACAAATCATAGACATGACACATTTATTTGTTTAATAACTGAATATTGTGGCTTTATGAAAGTACACATCACACAATTTGATATAATTTTCCAGTTCATTTTAATTAACTGAATATTTTTTTTTTTTTTCAGATCAAGTAGAGGAACAAATTTTGGAAGCACTCAATTTTAAGAAAAAGATTTTAGAATCATCAGCCAATAAAATCATAAGTAGTACTTTGTTACTCTTCTTTCGGCTTTTATGGTAGCCCGAAGTCTCTAATCTACATGAAATTGGTTCCAGCTTTCTCAAAAAGAGGTTGGCTGATGAGCTTTGTATGTTTTATTTCTTAAATCAAAGTTTTTAGATTTCCAACAAACATTTTCAACCAGGTTAAGATCCAGATTGTTTGCTGGTCACGAAATTGAGTTGATATCGAGTTGTTAATTAGGCTGTCCTAGGGAAATGCTTTAATACTGATCTGTGGCAAGATTCACTGACATCCTGAAATTTTTTTATCAAAACTATTTTTATTTGCTGTTGACAGAATGATAGAAGACTCAATATTTCAATGTACACCTGTGCAATGACTGATATATTAAATTTAAACAAATTTAAATAAAATAAATTGAAATTATTGCTACACCCTCGTGTAAGACACAATCCGCACTCTTACCTTTCTACATAACTGACACAACTACTGCAAAAATCAGCTGTCATAATAATTAATTAGCCTTGTGTGTATTTCATTATTCTTAAAGTTTTAAGATCCTGATAGGTAATCCACTTGCATGTTTCTGCTGTTGGTTTTTGTCTGTACAGAGTCTTCAACTGGAATCTTGGGAAAGTTTTAGAAATAATTTGAAAGATATTTTCATGTCAGTTAGGATTCATGCCCTTCCTGTTGGGATTAATCTGATAAGTGTCTAAATAGATTCCACTGGCAAGTCAATGCAGATTCAAGGAGCGGACAAGACATGAGATGCCTTCTGAGATGTTAATATAGGTTGTTTTATTGGAAGTGCCAACATTACAAGTTGACAAACAACAAAAGTGTTATAAAAACGAGGACTTCACAGTTACAAACATTATATGAAAGTAAATCTGCAACAAGACACATGGGTTTATATAAGCAGTTACCAAGAAAAGAACTGAAAACACATCAGTGTCAAAAAAGGGAGATATCTGATAATAGATGCCAACAACCACAGTGGTAGCAAACTGGCCACTAACATTTTCAAACTTTCAGCCATGTTATCTACAAATATGACAATACTAAGCTTACTTGCTGTAAATTTAGTAATTACAGCTTAAATATTGTATTGTCCCACAAGTTAAATAGTTAAAGTCATTTGACGGATAAAGCTTTTGCCAAAGTAAGTATTAAAACCTCAGTTTAGTTTAGGCTCAACTGCTGCTTGTATGAAGTGCAAACCTACATTATTTATACAAAATGTAACATAAAAGTCAGTACAAAACATGTACAAAGCATTCGGTACCACGTGGCATTACTATTTGATAGCTTAACAGACTTTGTTAATGGTTATTTAAAACATATCAGGAATATGTCCTATTTACATTCAGATTGTGTTAACCTATTATTGTTTAGAAAGTCAACAAAACATTTTGACCACATTCCCAAAGTTTTCAAAAAGAATATATACATTAGGGTGTCCCAAAAACATAGTCAAAAATAAAGTATTGCTAGATATAATCACCCCTAAAATGTATTTAGGGTATGTTTGACTGAGAATTCGGCAAAACAATATTCACATACATTACATGTACATTACTTTTTATTTGCCAATTTACTTGTTTATCATGTAAATAAGAAGTGATGACATAATCAGTTGTCTGCTTTGACAAAATGTTGTGTTGTGAATGTTCTTGATGACTTGTTGATTATTGTTGTTTTCTGACCTGGTTTCTGACATCCTTTTTCAGAGCGACTTGCAAATGTGTTACAATTGCAAGCAAGTCTTTGTTAAGGTCCTTGCCCAGATCAACAGTGGCAGAGAGAGGGAGCGAGAAAGGGAGCGAGAGAGGGAGCGAGAGAGAGAGCAAGAGAGAGAGAGAAAGTGAGAGAGAGTGTGAGAGAGAGTGTGTGAGAGAGTGAGAGAGAGAGTGAGAGAGAGAGTGAGAGAGTGAGAGAGAGAAAGAGAAAGAGAGAGAGAGAGAGAGAGAGAGAGAGAGAGGAAGCGAGAGAGGGAATGAGAGAGGGAACAGTGCTGGAGAATGTAAATGATGCAATGCAACTATACATACATAATATAGACTGACCAAAGTAACACCAGAGTACTTATTACTAAAAACGTACATTCATGCTCATACTCAGATTCCAAAAACAAAACATACATAGAAGTATTTCTAATTTGGTCACGTATGCCACATCACTGCCATTGAGCAGACCATAATTAATGTTCAAATGACTGATTTTTTTGCACACTAGGGACTCATTCACTTGATATATAGTACTGACTAAATATGGATATAAAAGTAAATGAATTTACACTCAACAAGCAATAACAATATCATTTTTAAAATAATTGCTGAAGAATAATAATGTATGCAATACACAACACTGGGCACTGGCTTTCCCATGACCCTGTCCAGGATTAAATCCATTAAAGAACACTGCTTCATAAAGGTTCTGTGTCAGTCAGAATTCTGTCTCGCTGGGTGGCTGCAAATTGTTATGAAATTAATATTACAAAGCATGAAAAGATTCTAAGCATTCATACTTTGAAAGAAACTTTTATGAATGGTGTCTCGTCTCCCAAATCAGCTTTCTTTCACTGCCATTCCAGCAAGTCGGTCATTACCATGACAACACGGCCGCTGTTTACCTCTGAAAATATCCCATAAAAGATTCCCTTTTTTTAATCTAGCAATAGCAAATAGAGCGATACAGAACAGCGATTTTGAAAAATAGCAAACACATTTGTTATGGATCACATGAAAGAGCACAAACGGTCCAGAACTGAAAAACTGGCACTCTGTTATCCGAACCTGCCACAGCAGCAGATTGTGAAGAAAAGTAAGCAGTGCCAAGTGAATATAAACCGCAAGAAACATAACACTAAAGCTAAGGTATTAAATGTTAAAAAGCAGTCTGTAGGAGCTGTAGAGAGCAAGGCTCATCCTTAAACAGTACATACTGGATTCGAATGAGTACACACTACTCGACCGTTATATCAGTATGCTTTTTACGTAGTATGCACAGAACTTTAGACACACACACATCTTTTCAATGTCATGTGACGCATGACTTCACACAACCGCTGTTAAGAACGTAGTTGTACGTAACTACCGTATAATGGTTCATTTAATTTTTGTGGTTATATCTTATTTACGCTTGTAAACAGCCACCTCCTCAGTGTTTATAATTTTTCTTTTTTGGCAATAAATATCTCCACTACGTCAACTGAATCATATATGTCATTTAGCAGATGCCCTTATCCAGAGCAACTTACAACTAATGCAGTCTTACAATCCAAGCAATTATGGGTTAAGGGCCTTGCTCAATCATGGGATACTTAAAATGGCTGCCTAAAAGCATACTATTTTATGTATACAGTGTCATCTTTTGCGTACTAATTAGTATGGATGTACAGGGTTTCGGAAGTCAGTGTTGACTGCGTGTACACTACCCTAACTGCATTAAATAAATAATGGGAAAAAACGTATTGTCTTTCTGTGATCTGTATGATGTACAGTATTATAAATACACGACAATGTCAAACAGTCAAAATAAGGCTATGGTTATTCCAGTAGTATATAAAATGCTGAGCTTTATATACTGCTCACAAACATTAGGGGATACTTCAAAATGAAATTATGTTTTAAAAAACATGAGATTTAGGTCCAGTTGTAGATCACTGTAACCACGAATAATACCTGACACAAAAACATGTCCAACATACACTGGGACTGTGGGTACCTAGAGGTTAAGGTACTGGACTACAGACCAGTATGTACAGGGTTCAAATTCATTCATATACACAAGTTGTAATAAAAAATCTGGTGATAACACAGCATTTGTGAATCTGGCAGAGAGGTTTTAATTTACTTGCAGTTTGCTTTCAACTAAAGGGTTCATGGTTGAGGACCAGTATTTTTCACAATGGAGTCTTGAATAAAGGGATCCGAGCTTAAAATTGTAGTCTAAAAATAGAGGACACCCTAATATACATGTTTCCATATGAATGCAGTTGTAGTTTTAAAGCATAGTTACACTCATGATTACTTTGCTTTTGAGTATGCCTTCTGAGCACACTTGTGTATCTTATCTAGAAGATGGTCAAGTTGAATTGTGTCTTCTGAAGTCACATCATCACAGTGAATGCACTGCAACAAAACATACAATGTCAAATTAAAGTTGCATTTCCTATAATCAAAAGTTTGTGGTGTCACATTTCAGTCTATGCTCAAATAATTGTGTAAAGCTTGTTGCGTTGTCTGTAAAGGCAATTCTTCAATAAATACATTTTAGATTAACACTGCACTGAAATTCAGGTTTAAATAGTCAAATTAACAGATCATTATGTAATCACTCACACTGGTGTAGTTTATTAGCTTCCCGGGCAGCATCCATTCCTCTTTTTTAAGTCCAAGTTCATCTGGTGTATATGCTGACAGAACCTTTCCAGCTTTGCAGAATTGCTTAAGCTAAAGTTTTTAATTGCAACAAATGTAATTATTACAACTATACATAATTGTGCAAATTACAGGGTACATTTTTATAAGTGAATAAGTAAACTCACAAAGCAGTTCCTAGTTATTGTCACGTCTTGCACAAAAACCTAAGAAAAAAATATTGTTGAATCTATGACTTAATCCATGAGTGAGTTTATTTAATAATTAGTGACTGATGTAAAACATAAATTAATCAGTCTTACCTCCGTTAATAGTTTGGTTTTCACACGCTTCACACTTTGGATGATGTCTTTAAACATGACACGGTTCCATTTGCAATTTTGTGTAGCTGGTGCTGCACTGACCACCACGGTTGTCAAAAGGAAAAACAGGGAAATCTTCATGGTAATATTTTTCCCATTCCAGTTACTAGGTCTTTGAGCAAGTTCAGTTCTGTGTCTGTGTTCAATACCTCCTACTTTTTGTATCATTGATAGACATGTCTGCACAGCTTAACCGTCAAGCCTATCTCTCAAGAATATTTGACTTTACACACTTAAATTCTTTGAAGCCAATCTCACATCATCAAATATGTTCAAGTAGAAACTTGTCTGAAGATCAGTTGTCAGAAAAATGTTGAGCGTTTCTTATGAGTCATACAACTGAAATTGACTCTATAACACAATAAGATAATTTCTCGGGATGTGTCACAGTTTCACATGCTGCACAATCAGAAAAAAAAAAGTTTCTGTGCAAGAAAACAATAAGATAATATTAATTTGCAGATTTATGCAATCACTCATAATAGATAGGGTTAGATTAATTTTTTTACATTTACGATTCTAGTAGTTCAACTAGTATCACTTACCATTAAAAAATACTTATTAACAACAACAACAAAAAAACACAACCAGATGGCAATGTCAAATTGGCTCCAACAAGTACAAGCAGTTCATACAGTTGTGTTGTCCACCAGCCAGACACAGACTACACACACTGCCCAGACCATTTCCAGGTGTTTAGCAGAAGGAAATGTATGTGCCCATACTAAAGTGTTTTTATGTTCTAGTTCTTCACTAAGCTGTGGCTCCGCTAAAGTGAGTCTTTCATTATCCTCCAGTTGATTGAGCATGACATGCCTAGACTTTCCCACTGAGGACACAAGATCCTACAGTGGCCCTATGTACTGGACTAAATGCCAATAGTCAGTATTAGATTAATTCAGACTATTTTATGCTTTACTTCTTTATTCTCTGACTTATTATACCTTTATATTATTACATTTGCAGTACGTTGATAAGGTTGATTGTGGCCTTTGGAATGTTGGTCCATTCCTGTTCAATCGCTGTGCGTAGTTGCAGGATATTGTCAGGAAAAAGCTATATCCCAAACATGCTCAATGGGTGGTATGTCCGGTGAGTATGCTGGCCATGCAAGAACTGGGATGTTTTCAACTTCCAGGAATTGTGTACAAATTTGCAACATGGGGCAGTGCATTATTATACTGGAACATGAGGTGATAGCTATGGATGAATGGCACAACAATGGGCCTCAGGATCTGGTCAAAATGCCAGAGATAAAATGCCCCTGTGTTTGTTGTCTATAAAATATGCCTGACCATTCAATAAACCCACTGCCACTATGGGCCGCTCGATTCACACTGTTGACATCGGCAAACCGCTCACCCACATGATGCCATACACGCAGTCTGCCATCTGCCCTGTATATTGAAAAACCGGGATTAATCCGTGAAAAGAACACCTTTCCAATGTGCCATATGCCATTTGACCATTAAAGTCAGATATGATGACGAACTGCAGTCAGGTGAAGACCCTGATGACAACGAGCATGCAAAGGAGCTTCCCTGAGACGGTTTCTGAGTGCAGAAATTATTTTGTTACGCAAACTGATAGTTTCAGCAGCTGTCCAGGTGGCTGGTCAGACGAATTTGGAGGTGGATGCTGAATGTGGAGGTCGTACGCTGGTGTGGTTACATGTGATAATTGGTTGTGAGACCAACTGGATGAACTTCCAAATTCTCTGAAGGCCTGGAGACAGCTAATGGTAGAGAAATTACTTTACTTTACAGACAACAGCTCTGGTGGACATTCCTGCAGTCAGCATGCCAACTGTACTCTCTTCCAAAACTTGTGACAACTGTGGCATTGTGCTGTGAAAAAAACTGCACATTTTAGAGTGGCTTTTTATTGTGGTCAGCCTAAACTACATCTGTGCTATAATCATACTGTCTAATCAGCATCTTGATGTGTCACAACCATGAGGTGAATGGATTATCTCGGCAAAGGAGAAGTGCTCACTAACAGAGATTTAGACCAATTCTTAAGAGAAAAGGGCCTTTTGTCTACATAGAGAAGTCTAAGATCTTTGAGTTCAGCTCATAAATAATGGTAGCAAAATTGGTGTTTATACTTTTGTTCAATATATATTTGTTAGCATACATATATACATTTTACCCACACTACCGATTTCATTAGAGTGACAACAGCAAATTGCAAACAAAAAAAAATCATAAACTACATTCAAAACTATTGGCTCTGCAATGCAATGTGTACACATAGGGCCTGGGGAGTACCGAGCTGCTGAATAATCTACACATTAATACTGCTCCTGTATATGACAATATTTTTAAGTAAAGCTAACTTTCCCTGATTAAGTATTGGGTAATTATTGATATTAATTAATTAATGGATATTGTAGTGGCGTGGACTTCCCCAAATCCAGAATGCAAATTAGTGGCTCAATGGTCTCTTAATTCTGGGATATATGTGTTTCTGCATGTTTTTTTTATATTCCTGACATGTTGTTTGTCTCACATAAGGCTCATGCTTGTCTGTTTGTTTGTGTTGATTATTGTAGGTGAAAAGTTATCCTTGTACACCTTGTATCATTGAATACTAAAAGTTAGGTATTCTTTACTTACTTTTTTTAGCCGAAATATGTATGTGCTCTTTATTTAAAATAGAGTAAGAAATTTATCCAAACAAAATGAGTGCAAATTGTTGTTGTTTTTTTAGTAGATTGGGTTTTTATTACAGTGGGCACTTAAATTATCTGGGAGCAGCCACTGTGAAGGAATGAATTAAAATTAATAAGCAGACGCTCTATAATACTATGCATCATTTCTTAAAGTGTACTTGGTGTCATGATGTAAGATAAGACAATCCAGCATTAGTTCACAGTTCATAGCAACAAAGGGATATCAGTGCACCCAGAGGTAGTCTGTCTGTCTGTCTGTCTGTCTCAATAGTGGGCTTTTTAATGAATTGTTCTATTTTTTCATATACTTAATACAATAAAAATATAGCAGAGCCATAAAACAACAATATGGAAGTGTACATGTAATTCAGTGTTGGACAGTTCTACAGACGTAGTGGTGTGAACAAGTGATTTTAAATTTCATTAGGGCTAAAAAGAGCCAAACAGTAGTTCTATTTAAAATTAACTTGTGAACACAAAAATAACTTGGGGGAAAGGTGCAGTTTTCTTTCAGGTTCACTGTAACAGAACTGAGTTAGGAAAAGTGTAAAAAGTTATATAGCAGTGCTGACAGATGATACAAAGAAAGGTAAAGAAAACAATCTGTAAAAATCCTTAAAGTGTAAAAGACGCTGTTGTCCAAAACATTCATGGTTATTTCAGCTTTGCAAAAATACAAGAAAATGATAGGAAGTTTGACAATATTTCTCCACTACATGGCCCCCTTGAGTAATGTTATTTTAACAGGTTAATAATATGAACATTAAATGGAATCATTGACAGTGGCAGTGAAAAGGTTTGTACTGTACAGTGAGTGTCAATATGACACTTTCATAAGTTTCCACATCCATGTCAGTTCATCAGCTTTCTTCCAAGCTCCCCTAGAAATCTACAAACCTTTGCCTTGGTGGAGGGTGGACAAATGATGCAGTGGTTTGCAGTAACGCCCCACTGCTTCAGAGAGCTGTGGTTAAATTAGAATGTGCATGTTCTTCCCATGTTTTTGTTAAATTTTGTCAGCTTCCAGTACACAATTTCCTTCAAAGCCGTGTTAGTCCAGCTAGTGTTTCGAACGTGTTTCATTCTGAGTATGAAGCACACACATGCCCTGCGATGAGCGCCTGTCTAGAGCTGATTGTGAGTGTGTGACACTTGTGCTGCCGGTACTGTCCTGGCTAGGGTTGACACCTTTTCAAAAAGTAAAAACTGTGTATTTTGCTTTAAGCTTTTGTTTGTTTGGCTAAAGGACATTCAAGAATCTATGCAAAATGAAGCTGCAAAACTCATGAATAGATAGCTCTCGGTCTGGTTCAGTCTTCTTGTGATTTTACAAAATTCCATTTTAGTTATGGACAATTGTCCTCTCATTTTTCAATGAAATACATTTTCACTACTTGTGAGTTCTGAAGCCTCACTGCTGCAAAAAGCCATCTGGTGGTCACCTGATGCAGTGCCATAAGATATCTCACTTACATAAATTCAAAACGGGATTTCAGTTCACTCACATGCTTCACACTACAAGAAAAAATATTGTTTGTCCCAATAACTGACGATTCAGCATCATAAGAGAGTTACACAGAAGCACTGTGTAGTAAATGGCAATTGTTGCCTGCAGCAAAAAGACTGGAATTCTTAAATTAGTCAAAACAAAGTGCCGTCTTCCATAATTCACAGTAGCACAGAAACAGATTAAGCTGCAGTCGTTGAGTTCTTGGCCCATTTGTGTCAAAATGGCACTGGAGATTTTATTACCCTCAGTTACTCCATTCTGAGCTCCACTTTATTTACTGAAGAAAATAAGGCCAACATAGATTAATTTCTGGTGTCCCTTACTGGAAGCAATCAAGGAAAGTGGAAAATGACATTGTATAAATAAGCTGCTTGAACCAAATGGCCTGTAGCTTTGTTGCAGTGCTGAAATCTGAGAGGGAAACAACTTTTGCATAGATTTTCTTTCCATATTCCTGTCAAATAAATCAAATAAGGCTAAGATGGCAAAAGACATCATTTCAATACAAAACAAAACAAATAAGCAGTAGAACAAAGCGACTATTTAAGTCCCCTTTATTTAAGTTTAACTCCAAATCAGAAACAGTACAAAGCGGATTCCAAAAAAGTTGGGACACTAAACAAATTGTGAATAAAAACTGA
>JAUZSU010165864.1:0-13501 GCA_034780255.1 Parotocinclus maculicauda | reverse complement strand
CTCATTTAAACCCCACCTCCCACCACCACCACCACCACCACCCCCGCAAATCTACCACAAAACTATGTAAACAAAGAATCAAAAACACAACAGGAACAAAGTAATCACAAATCAACAACTGAAAGTATTCAGCAGCATTAAATCTAAAAACGCAACAGGGATTTGACCTCTAATACTGCCCGTTTTGGGAAAAAGCAACAAATGTTGCCCAACACTGTGACCTGTCATGGAATTTTGAGTTTTAATTCTGCAGCTGTGCACTGAGCGATGCTCAGACATTTGTGGGAACAATTATCAGACATATTTGTACAACAACTGCTTAGAGACTGTTCAAAAAAATAAAGAGTTGGGTCAGCACCGCAGCTGCAGCTGTCCAAGTTAACCTTCAGCATAGTTATAATGATACAGACTACTAACTGCTGTCTTCATTAAAGCATAGTCTGATTATCTCAAAAGCCATAAGCTTGGAAAATTCCTACTATAACTATAAATAAGGCAACGTAATCCAGTGCTGACGATTGTATAAAGTCATCAATCCTTGCAGCCTTGTTCTGTGATGGAAGGATTGTAGCTGCATTAGGGTTGGTGGTACCCACATGTTTCATGTCATCTTCCGATCTCCTGCTTTACTAGGGACGAGTATTGGAACAGACTCACGATACATAATTCGAGTTACAACGCGAATGTCACAAAAAATTGCAAAACGAATGCATATAATGTAATAACATTCCACATACCTCAATGCAAATATAAAATCAGCTTATACACGTTACGATGTACAATCTGAGGCATCTTAACCAATCACATTAAAACACTGTACTGTTATATGTAGAGGAGTGAAGATTGTAGTTTACACTGCATTTAAATGGGGTTTTTTCCCCATCCTTAAAATGTATAATCTTAATCTACATTTAGACCTGAAAATTCATGAGGTATAAAAATCATGATACATTGCTGTATCGGTATTTTTGACACAGTCCTAGTTATTACTGCCATGTTAGTCATGTGCTTTCTGTGGGGAAAAAAGTTGAAATTGCATTACATACAATAGGCTACTCACAGGTAGGGCATGCTCTCAACAACACAACAAACAACTGTAGCCTTAAACAAACCAAAATAGGCAAGCTCTTTATTGCAAAACAACCAAACACAAAATTGTGACAAACAGCAATGCTTGCTGAATAAAACTGCATTCTACATGGTTCTCGAATTTCTATCAGACAAACACACTGGTTTACTTTGTCAAGCCTCAGCATGTTACGCAGAAAGTTAACAATACATCCTGCAGTGCTGAATAGATGCTCTGATGGTAAGATATCATCTAATAAGTTTTTGTCTTCATGAATAACAGTGCCGCTAGAATAATCAGAAATCCGTGATGCTAGGTACTTTACTAGGTAATTTCTTTACGAGACAGGCAATTTCATTTGTGGTGTATGATACTTCCCTTGCTTCTTCTTCACACTCAAACACCTTCAAAACTAGCTCTAGCTCACTAAACTCACGTCATTGCGCCTGTCATTTTCTCCCCCTCTCTTTCTGTTCATGCGTGAAACCCACACTGTGCACACCCATCACATTTTGATTGGTCCCAACCCAAACTTTTAGAAATCTGATAAACGGGTTTGCATCAAAGTTTACTACAAATATGTGGAAGAAATTGCTTAATCATCACATTTTTGTATACAGAATCGTGTATAACCCTGCACAAACCGAGATACTGATGTTTAAGAACCTTGCCCAAAGGACCAACAGTGAAAGCTTGGCACCACTTCTGTTCAGCAGTCCAGGGCCTTTAATGCTGCGTCACCACAGTCCCCATTTACAAATACCCTGACCATTTTTTATAGCGCCTGTACAGTACTTCTGTCAAACTGTTCATTCCTGCATATTTGGGTAGATAGGGGGAATTGTTTTTTTACACTTTTCATGGAAAACAACTAAGTATCAGGGTTTCCTGAACCCAATAAACCAGGCTCAGTGCATTATTAATCCTTAAAGTAAATAGAATTAGCAGATGAATGGTAACTGTATGCTAGGCGAGATGAAGAACTGGTAAAGGGCCGATCTGCTCAAACAAAGACCTCATCTTACCCCTCAGTAGTCTAGGACCAATGGAAAGGACATGACAGAGTAATTGAGGAAAACACCACGAACAATACAGAGGGGAAAAGTTACACGTCATGGTTGTGGGCTTTTCCATCTTACTTCCTGATTCTCAAAAAGCACCTGAGGTTGACGCCTTCATACTTAACAAAAGCAGGAACCACTGAGGCTCAAGGGTGCTCTCACTTCTCTTTAGGACACACTGATGATATGTAACAAAACTTTTATCTCAATACTACCGACATACATGTAATATCAGTGATAAATGTTCCCCAAAACTAAATGTATTATCAAGGTCACGCTTTGTTGAAGGCAAGGGTAGCAAGTACATATTAAATTAACAGGTTCCTTATAAGTTACAAGGGTTGATTCTACCTTTTATAGCACTGCCAAGTGTTTCACTTCAAATGTTATGTTGATAAAAGTTTGGGTTAAGAATTTGTATTGCACTGTGGAAACTGTAGTTCTTTCTTAATTCATAGCGTTTCAGATTTGAAAAACTGGCATCCACTGTATACACTACTCTAACCAGGCAGGCTGCCATCACCCATTCCTTCAATTGTTTTTATTGCCATTTTAGCTTCTATATACGATTCCAAAAAGTTTTCACCTTGCAATTTTTTGTCTCTAGACCAGTTTGTAATAATGCCGTCATCACACCAATAAGGTTTCACATATACTGTTTGCCAAAAATCAGTTCAGATGCTGAAAGGATGTCAATAATGGATACAAATTGGCCAATACATAAACTCTAATAATAGTAAAGCATTAAAAATTGATCATGTAGGATCAGGTCATATCGTCTCCAATCTTGTTTTCTTTTTGGTGAGAAAAAAAAAGTTTTTGAACTGAAAATTTTTTTATTGCAGCCTGGGCCAGAGAACAGAAAACGTACACAGATAGTGTACAAATAGAGGTTAGAAAACCTACCGTTGAACTCAGTAAAGCAACTGAATATTACATACATGCTTGCAAATGCCTTCCTGAGCATGTGTTGTGATTGTCCTTACACCCTCCACAAAAGATAACACTTAAATACCATACATGTGGCTTTGTCCCGAATGCTTGTAGCAAGAGAATTAAATAGCAGTGCATGTCTGCATGTCCTCTTTGTGTCTGCGTGGGTTTACTCCGGGTACTCCGGTTTCCTCCCACAGTCCAAATACATGCATGTTAGGTTAACTGATTACTCCAAATTGGCATTGACTTGTGTATATATATGTGACTGGTGTTAAGATGAACTTGTGTATGGATATAACCTTGTGTGTGTCGCTTACATGGCCACTAATGCCGATAGCGACGTTAAGAAGCCCAATAAACAAACAAACATCTATATCCATGTTGACCAAGGATTTTTCTTTTGGGCTGTTAAAACATTTCAGATCTCCTCAGTTGACAGAGCCTTATGAAAACTGTTTTGTTTTTCATTTGATTATTTTTCCCCATTTCGTTTTTTTTAAGGTTTTTACCAGTGTAAATAACTACAGAAATAACTAAACAACTAAACAAGAAAATAACTACAATTAAACAAACAAAAGCAAAATGGAACCTTTGTATTTCAATAAACTGCTTCTATAACATTTAGCAACATCACAAATGACAAATAAAATCAAAACAAACGAGGAAGGGTTCTGGGTGCATCGTTTTGAACGATACAATCCTAAGAACCCTTTAGAAATGCCCTTAAATCATTCTGACATTGTTGCGCATTTTGCAATTAAGATTAGACATATGCAGATGGCACTTAAACACCAACACACCTTCTGACCCCCCCAAACTTTTGCATAAGACTTTTGCATTTACAACCTATAGCAGACGCCCTTGTCTTGGGCAACTTACTGAAATGAAAAGTTAAGGGCTGTACCAGGGCAGCTTGGAGGAGCCAGGATTTAAACCGCCAACCTTTGGATTAGTGATTCAAAACCATAAACAGTCTATCTAATGCTTCCTAGATGTTTTATTTTAAAATGCATTAAACCCTGCTAAATACAGTACTTAATTACATACTTGATTGTGCCAGTAGCTAAAATACCTTTTCTCCCTTTTTGGGAATATTGATTTTCCAAAATACGGTTACATGGAAATAATTTATTTAAAGTGGGTAAAAGAGACAATCCTGTATCACTTACATAGAGACAGGCTGAAATAAACAGCCAGACAGTTAAATGCATGTTAGCCAGGTAAATACATGCTTTCAGCAAGGTGTCTAAATTACTTCATGGAAAAGGCACATAGTCAGGGATCTTTCGACAACACGCTGACTTGGCTAAAGCCAAATGCCTTATTATTCCCTACAAAACAGCACTACACGCGATTGCCTCTCCCTTTAAAGTAGTGCAC
Organism: Parotocinclus maculicauda; assembly: GCA_034780255.1. Classification (NCBI taxonomy): domain Eukaryota; kingdom Metazoa; phylum Chordata; class Actinopteri; order Siluriformes; family Loricariidae; genus Parotocinclus; species Parotocinclus maculicauda. The sequence goes on along the minus strand of JAUZSU010165864.1, from coordinate 9,055 downwards.
TACACGTCTAGTTGTAGTAGTATTTGAAAACGACCACTGTGAAGCCGCTTTATTTCCCTGCCCCGCCCTTCTTATGCTGAATCAGACAGATGAAGACCTCAACACAGCCCAAAAACCTACTGGCTAAATAAATTATAACTTAAATAATGATTAATATACCTGACACGTATCAATTATGTCTTAAAGAAATTAGGTAGGTCGCTAAACACCATGATACGCAGTGGTGCAACGCCAGAGTCCTTCAGTCCCAAACATGGGTCCTTACATTTCACACGTACATCCGCCTTAACATTGTTATCTTTGATTGATTATGACTTTTTAAAACGTTTATCTCTTCTTAACCGCGTCTCGTCAACGGATATAACGGCCTAAAATACAATTGTAATTTGTGTCTGTCAGTCACATTAAAGCTACTACCCATACTGCGTACTAACGTACTCAATAGTACGTGAAAATAATAACGACAATATTAATGCTTCGCGAATTTGTCACACTACTTAGTACAGTAGTATTAGAATACCATGTACTGGTACGTTGAATATGGCAGTCAAAGTACCCATTGTACTATTTTGCCCTCATGTAAATGGTCACAATATCAAAAATATATTGAAATTACATTTAACTGTCAGTCTGGTCATTCAAAAGTTACCGGTTTCTTACATAATCAGCTTAAAGACAGCTAAGCTAGCTAGCGACCAACGTTAGCTGCCTATTCGTAGTTGGGCTACAGACTTCTCAAAATACTTTTAACGACAGAAAAAAGTTTTTACAATGCAATACAAACGTGTCGTAACATAAAACCTTACCTTGGTCTAACCAGAACGATGAACTGTGCGGAAATTCTGAGCCTTATCTACTGCTGTCCACCACTACCTCAGTTTCTCATAGCCGCTCCATAGCCGTTGGCCGAATGCTTCAGAAGCAGCAGAAGAGGATCTAGTGATGGCTCGTGATTCATTAACGAATCGGTTCGTTAAAACGACTCTTTTAAATTAGAATCGATTCGCGAGCACTGACGAATAGAATACGTTGTCAAAACAGAGTCGGATCTAAAGAGTCTTCTGTCACCCACTTCAGAGCTCCTAGCTGCCACCCTTTACATAGCTTGTGCAATTTCCTAGTTCCTACTGCACTCTTGTAGTATTTGCCATCCCCTTAGCACTCCCCCATAGCTCCTGTTACCCCTTTATAGCTCCTCTTACCCATTTTCTGCCACACTTTCATACTTTCTGCCAGCCATTCATAGTTTGTACCAATACCTTCATAACTCCTGTCACTCCTTCACAGTTCCTGCCAACTCATCCTGTTACCACTTTTCATAGTTTCTACTGCGCTCTTGTAGTATTTGCCATCCCCTTTAGCACACAGGCTTCTTAGCTTCTTTACTCTTATCTACAATCCAATCAAAGCTCCTGCCATCCTCATCATAGCTCCTGTTACCCTTTTATAGCTCCTCTTACCCATTTTCTGCCACACTTTCATACTTTCTGCCAGTTATTCATAGTTTGTACCACCACCTTCATAATTCCTGTCATTCCTCATAGTTTCTGTCACCCCTTTATACCATCTACTACCCTCTACATTGTTCCTGCCATCCCTTTCTTAGTTACTGCTGCCCTTTTATAGTTCCTGCTTCTCCATCAGGAAATAAGAAGCATTAAAACACCAAAAGACCATCACCTTTAGAAACGGTGGGAAACTAAGACAGCATTATCTGAAATGTTATTTGCATTTTTTAAATGGCAACAGAAGCACAGGTTATTTTAAAATCAGTGTGACTATCAAGCTTTATTATGCTTGATAACTACTAATTAGAGTAACAAACCTTTGTCAGTTGATAATACAGTTAGCAAATACATGGGTTCATTGGTCGACAGTTACAAAAAGCTTAGAGCCTGGAAAGGATGTTTGAAAATGACTACACAAAAACTAATACAACAGCAAAACATGTGATCAAAGTATCAACAAGTAATAGTTTACCAAACTGGAATTTCATGATTTTCAGATTTTTAAGAAACTAGGCAAGTTTCAGGCAACTGTATCCTGCCTGTTCTCAGACGCTACATGTAGGTTAGAACACACAATTCAATCCATCAATTGACTGATTTACTTGCCCAAAACATTAAATTTACATTGGTTAGCAACGTTTATTGTGATCTTTAAATGAAATTAATATTTAAAGTAAAATCAAATTCCAGACTCCTCAAGGGCCCTCTCAGCCCCTTGGGGCACTGGTAACTAAGTCCCACTTTTCATCCCTGCTCACAGGACACTGCCTATAGAATACTGGTGGCTGGACATTTTTGACTGGTGGACTATTTATAGTCCAGCAGTGACACTGAGGTGTTTTAAAACTCCAGCAACACTGCTGTGTCTAAACCACTTGTACCAGCACAACACACACTAACAACCATCCCATGCAGTGCTGAGATCCACCACTCAAAGAGTACCTGATTTGCAGTGGTCCTATGGTGCTCTTGACCATTAGAAATCAAAATAAATGGGACTATTGTTGAGGGGAGAGAATGTGTAGGTTTATTTGACCTGTTTTGGATTTTTTACTATTTGGAAAATATAGGAAACAATAAAAAATGGATTGGAAAAAAAGAAAGCAAAAAAGTTCACTTTAAAGGATGAGTGTTATCACAGTGGTTAACGCTGCTGCCTCACAGCTCCAGAGATCTGGTTCAAGTTATAGCCTGGCTAATTCTTGTGGGGATTTGACATGTTCTCCTTGTGCCTACTTGGGTTTCTCTGGCTTCTTTAGGTATTTCTAACAGATCAGATACCATGGACTAGTGTCCAGTTCTGTTGGCTAGGCTCACGACCCTGAATCAGACTAGGCATCTATGGAAAGAGAGTGTGATTTAGGTCACTTTAAATTAATGGGCACAAGTCAATTGTTTGTTTTGTGCCGTATCTCAAACAACACTTGTCATATTTCTGAGGAAGTGAATCAGTACGAATACTGTGGAATAAAAACAGGTGCAATAGAAGACTGGGAGGTTTTAAAAATAGCAGTGCTTCAATGTCCTAAATGGAATTAAGTCTATCACCTATGGTGTCACATTTCAAACTGAACATGCTTTGTGGATTTGTATTTGCAATAATTCAGTGGCGTTAAAGTGATATTTTCATTCACTAAACACTTTTTAAAAGGTAAAGTAACTTGTAACAATGCACAAAAAACCTGACGTATCATGTTTGGTAGCCACTGTAAGTCACCTTCACACTTCATGTGAGCATGAATAAATCAGTGTTTAATTTACTGTTAAGGAATGCATTGTGATCTTTAATCCACAACTGAATTTCGGAGACTGCATGTTCACGAACTATAGATGTCTAGTTGATTTAAAAACGTATCTCAAATCACACGTTTGTTTTGTCAATGAATATTATTTCTTTTTAAATCAGTTGGTAGATCATGCTGTATGGTTAGTATGTGTATGTTGCCTCACAAGCATTAGGGACCCAGGTTCAAATCTTAACCAGACTGCTGCCAGTATTGCATATTCTCCTCATATCTGTGTGAGGTTTCCTCCTACATTCCATACACATTCTTAAGGTCAACAGGAATCTCCCAGTGGAAGCGTCACAGTGAAAAACAACAAAGGCAAATTTTGTTGCATTCAAAGATTATTTAAATACTGTGTTTTATGGTTAAAGTCTTATTCCCCATTTTTTTCATCATTCAAAAATATTAACATGTTCTTGTCCTACAGCTTTCAAATATATATACTAAATAGTTGCTTAAGAGTCATTACTTAGGTGTGTTTGTTAAGGTGTTAAAAGGTGGTTGCTAAGGTGTTGCGATGTGGTTCTGGGTGTTGGTAAGTCATTTTAAAAATATTAATACTGTAATTTAATATAATTTTAACTAAAATGTTATGGCTAATTGTATTTTAGCTTTTGAAATCGTTTTATAACTTGATACTTCTGATTAAAACTACGAGATTTTAAATTTTGGCTAAGGGTCATTGACTGTAACACCCATCTAGCTGTATACATCTGTATGGTTAAGGATGTCTAAATATTTATGGCAAAAGATCATTTAGCTGTTCAAATATTTATTGCTATATGGTCAGTCCATGGGTAACTGGAATTTAAGACTGGTTAAAAATTTGTTCATGACTTTTTGTTATACTGTATTTCAGTCCAGGTTTATCCTAACCAAATACTGATTGTTTTTTTTTTGTTTTTTTAAAGAATAGAGTTCAAGTTCATCCTAACCAAACACTTATCCGTTTTTTAAACAATCCAGTCCAGGTTTATCCCAACCAAATCCTGATTCACTTTTTTAAAAGAATACAGACCCGCTTAAAAAATTCCCAGTGCATGTACTGTATAACCTAACCAAAATCACAAGCCACATATTGTAAAAGGCGACTTTTTAATACTGTAAATTAATTTCTAAAATGCATATGATAGATGTTAGGAAAGAAATGCATACTTAAATTCTTGAGGAGGAGATTTTGTACCTTTTAACAGACCAGCATATAAAATACCCTTTATATTTACATTACTTTAGTATAAAAGGTGACCATGTCTGGTCGAAGTCCTTTTCGGTCAACTACCTGTTTAACAGAACATAATGCAGTCTTTAAACAGCACGTACCAGTACCACGTTACCTCCAACACTGCACCAAACATAATATTCAGCTTAAAGTGACACTGGCTCATAAGAGGAGAGGAGACGCATGCAGAGACAAGTTAGTTTGGACGTTTTATTACCTCTCTATCTCCTGTGTTTCCATCATTGGAGAACACCATGTTACCATTTTAGAGGCCGAGCTGTGACAGGCTCTTTGGTCAGTCAGAGTCCCATATCCGTCATAAGATATCCTACACGCAAGACATAACACTCAAAGCTTTCATAAATATTCATATATATTTGCAAGTACATTCCAAAAACAATAACTAAATTACTTAAAAACTGACATAGTCGTACATAATCATACAAAATACAAAAACCCCTATAGATGACTTGAGTTGTGAATGTCTGTGAGTAAAACTCACTCTCTTTTGAACCTGATTTATCAGAACATCATTAGCATCATGCAACACAGGTGGTCTTTCCCATTACTCTTAATCTCATGCAGGAATGTGCAGATTTCTCTCATTCAGATCCAAGCCTAAAGGTGTCCGAGTTCCTTCCATCTCTTGTGACTTTACTTCCAGGTGGCTGGGACAGGGCGCACGTTGCTTGACCTTGTGCTCTTTGTCCCCAGCGACTGGCCCGAGCGACTCCGAAGGTCACGATCAGTATTGTCACTTAGCGCCTGTTCTTCGTCATAACTAAAGCCAGATAGAGAAGCATGATCATAAATGTGAACAGCACATAGTACATAAGCAAACACTGACAAAGAGTTTACACAGCCAAGCAATTACATTACATATCAATCACACAATGTGTTACTGCAATTAATTATTAACTCAATGTTCTTCTATTTCTATTGGCGGTTCCTCTATATCAGAGTTTAGTCACCGTCGTATATTAAATCAGTGCCATTGATAAAGAGGGGAGTTCTTAAGTAAGTTTTTAAAAATCAAGTTTAACCATAAATGAAAATGGGAGCAAAACAAACAGATTTCTGGGACTGTGCTAGCCTAGTGGTTAAGATACTGGACCATGGACCAGAAGGTCCAGGGTTTAAATCCCACCTCTGCCACAGTTGGGTCCCTAAGCAAGGTCCTTAAACCCACAATTGCTTGGATTGTAAAGACTGTATTAATTGTAAGTCGCTCTGGATAAGGGCGTCTGCTAAATGCCATAAATGTAAAGGTGATTACTTTTATCTCGGGAGCTGACAAACTATTTAGATTTAACACCTAAATGACTCATTTGCCGGTGCAGATTTTAATCTTGATTTTTCCTGGTTAGTGATAATAACTGTCACGATAGGTACCAGGGGGATGATCCACCTCCTCCCTCAGACAAAACCATCCTAAGTGATGACTAAAGGCCGTTACACAACGAACTTGCAAAATATTCTTACACAATTTCTTCACCTCAAAACTATACACAATGGACCTGATGTAATTATTTATTTATTTTATTTGGCCTGCTTCAAAGCCATATAGTCATACTGTTAAATACCATTGCTCTCAAATGACTCAATTGTTAAATTGCATCAATCACATTTTGGTTAACATTTATGACATTAAGGATATTTTTCTTTAAACAAGCACTAAACAGTTAGGTGATTGGACAGTAAAAGCTTCAGCAGGAAGCTTCAAGCTTCTATTAATTCAATTGAAATATTTTAATACAAAGTGAAAGTTCACAAAGATTGAACAGAGGGCGAATAACATGTTGCATTTGTTGAGTTCGTTGTGGAAGATACTGATATTATACATTAACTCAAATGTACTGCCATCTGAATAAATTAAATGAAATAACAGCTTTTTTGAAATAGCTTTTCTTACTGTTAATACATTATTTGCTAATATTTCATAGTGTGAAAATCACACTTGCTATACATGTCCTAACAACAAATCATTGGTTGGAAAACTAGCAAGAAGTAAGAAAATGCACTCCTGAGACCTGTAAAATCACCATTTGTTCATCACTGCTTATTGCTAAAATAAACTGTTGGGAGGAAAAAGACAGAATCAGGGTAAGTAACGTTTTAACTAAATTAACACATGGCTGGGTGTTCAAAATATCTTGCTTTTCAATTAGTTGTTAGTTAGTACTGTCACAGTCCACCAGGCTCATGTTTTAACCTAGCCAGAGTCCAGATTTGAACCCTATAGAAAATATTTGTTCTTATTTGGTAAACATTTGCAACTATTAATCATCTGTTTAAAGCCTTTACCATAGAGTGGAACAGCACTGATTTCGCTATTTGACGTTTTCCTAATTTCTTTGCCCAGGAGTACATGTTGTATGCTGTGTATGAGCTCCTGTAACTTTAATGGAAGCTATCACTCACAGCACTTCATAATTGCCGAGAACCTCTTTGGGAGGGCTGCGGTTCCAGCGGCAGTCTGGCATCTCGCTGCTCGGGGCAACAATATTGAGGGTGTCATTGATGAGGTTGTACTTCAGAATGCGGTCATTCGCTGTGCTGGAGGTGAGTGAAGGAGAGGCATTCACCTGTAAGACAAAGACAGGGTAGGCAGACCTTATGAAAACTGTTTTTGTGTCTTATGCATCTATCCCTGGTTATTTGCAGCACCAAATGCACTTTTTATCTACAGGAAATGTAAGACTCTATCAGTATGCTGCAATGGTGGGTGTAGTCTATAAGTGTTTGTTCATGCTTAACGCAGTTCAACATGCACACACACGCGCACACGCGCACGCGCACACACACACACACCATTACACCATTACCATTACACCATTTGTTTCCATAACACAAACAGTTGTATGTAAAATGAATCATGTCAGTACTGCACCAGGATTGCAAAAGCTTAGGTAACAGCCAGACTAAGAAACATGGATATGATAAACATTCTAGGGGTAGTTTCAGAAAGAGAAGTTCTCTAAATTCAGTTCAGTTCTAAGTTCAGTAAATAATTACTTATTCATCCACCTTCTTAATCCAGATCTTATTCATTCACGCTGGGGTACTTTAGAGACACTAGTTGACCAGTTAGATCTTTGAAATGTGGAAAGGAACCAGTGGAAAACCATACAAACCAATGCATGCTTTTACACAGTTTTTACATCTAACATCTAGGTTGCACAGTTAAAAAAACACTATATAAACAACTTTGACTTGACTTGACAAAGGCTAGGCTGTACTGTGTTGAACTCAATTCTTTGTTTTGTTCATCTTGCCTTTTTTTTTGTCGCATTCGAGAACAGTCTTTAAAAAGAAACAAATCCGCAACTGCACCATGATCCACACACGATTCTCAAGGTGCGAAGAGCAGATCCAGTGCATGTTATTCATCTTAGCTAGCAGATCTGCTCATCATCCTCATCTCAGTGCTTATAAAGAGGGCAACACCTGCCAAATGTTACTTAGTGTTTAATAAATCGCTCTGCACCAGAGGCACTACTATTGTCACATATTGTCTAATTTGGATGGTTTTGAATAAGGAAAAATCCAAAATATGGAAAGGGCTTTTAAATATTTTTTATCCCCAGCTTTTCTGATCAGGGTCTCCAGAAAAACTGGGCCCAGTCCATCGCAATGTCCTATATTATTATATTATTATTATTTTATACATTCCTATTAAAATATAAAAGCAACCCAGTCCATTACAAATAGCTGTTTCAAATTACATTTTGTTTTTACCAATTTAAAGTGTTCAAACATAAATGGTTCTTGAAGAATTAATAGTAAGATTACAAATAATAATTAAAGTCCTATAGAAGCATGACTTTTTGTAGGTAAACTCAGGTTTGCTAAAAGTATAATGAAAAGGGCTACTTAGTAAAATGGCAAGTTATGCAGGAGTTTTTTTATTATTCATGGGGCGCTGACTGGCACAGTGAGAGAGTAAGAAGGAGAGAGGGGGCTGTTATGGAAAAATTTGGGCTTCTCTGGCCAAATGGCAAGCTTTATTCCTTTTCAGATGTATGAAAAGTAAACCACCTATGCAGGAAAGAAACTTACATAATGTAAAACATATTTTAGTTGCAATTGTAGCCCCCTTGTATCGGTCATACAGGTCCAAGTTCAAGTTACCGGGGATTTCCCCCTTGACTTTGCCACTGCACAGCATGTTATTATTAGAAACCAGCCATGTACCTTTTATATAAGAGAGTCCAATTCAAAAAAGTTTCCACAGCACAGTCTCTTCTCACCAGCTAACATGTCCCAACCTGAACTACAACTCATATCATATTAATGTTGTGTAGTAAGACTATAAAATAGCTTGATATTTGTAAGCATACCCTGGATGTTTTGTTGTGTGTTTCTTGTACTGTGCAAAAGTCCTAGGCCACCTTTAGATGTGTTGTTTTAGCATTGGCGTAATAATCATATACAGTCGATTGCGGTTAATGGGACCACATCAGCACGCGATGGTTTTGGTCCTAATAACCGGCTGGTCCGATTAAACGAACATGCCCTATGTTACAAGACGGGACGTGCTA
>JAUZSU010165854.1:0-13501 GCA_034780255.1 Parotocinclus maculicauda | reverse complement strand
CACGAGGAGGACATGCAGACTCCACACAGAAAGGACCCAGGCCGCTCCACCCTGGGATTGAACCCAGGACCTTCTTGCTGTAAGGCAGCGATGCTACCCACCGTACTGCCCACAGTACAGCATAATCAAGACAAAACAAAGAGGGGTACATAATGAACCCAGAAATGTAGGTACAGATACAAAAAATTATCAAAATATTTTTTAAAATTATTTTATCCATAAACTATAGAAGTATGGAACAATGAATAGTCCAGTAAGCTATAGATACATGTAAAAATATATTACAAATTGCACTGATTGAATATATAAATATGTACAACAAAGTCTATCTACACAGCATTATAGGGCAGTAAATGTATTATAAGTTTTTGTGGTGGTGAGTTAGTGAATTATACTGATAAAAAATTCTCTGTATAAGATCAAATCACACCATATTAGCAATAGTGGATAAGTTAAATATACATGATTAAAGTGTTACTTAGCTTTAACACTGACTCTACTACACTGACACAGACAAAAGTGGCTGAACCATAAAGGCATGGATGGACTGAATTTATAATGGCTTAAACAACAAATGATCAGCTGATAAAACAGAGAGTAGGTGTAATTGAATTTAAGCTCATCCCATCCCCACTAACAAATCTTAATTGGCCAAACAGTGTGGAAGTAAGTGCTGATTTCGGCTTTGCTTACAGCAGTTTTTCATGGATCCTACATATGTTCTGCAACAGTCTTTTGTGCTGCCTATGGTGTTTTATTTGTATTGTTTCCAGTGTTCCCAGGATAGATTTAGTGTCCGGTAACACTCTGACCAGAATAAAGTGCCTGGTAAAGAAGAATAAACTTCTTTTATTATATGTTAGGAAAAGTCAAATTATTGTCTCATATAACATAATAAATTAAATGTACCATTAAATACTGCAATAAAACACATGGCTCTACATTTACTCCACCACATTCCCACCACAGTTCCATTCTACTACTCATAAACTGTTCAGAAAGTCCCAGGAAAAAAACTGAATCAGGTGTGTAAACTTTGGTTTTGCAGGTCCAAGGTTGAATCCCCTCCTAATGCATCATTAATAAAACACCATATTAAAAATGAGGACAATTTTTAATGCACGGTGCTATTAATTATGTAAATAAACTGAACATTTTCTAGCTGATAAAATGCTCAGATGGATTTTGAGGTCACAGCTTAGTTATCATCATGTCCTCATCTGTTTTAAAGGACCAAGTTTTCAAATGCAAGCAGTCGGGTCATTTTATGTGCTATTTCAGTTTTTGTATAAGCAACATTATGATGTAACTTGGTGCTTAGTGGTTATTAGAGAAAAGTTTGAAATTGTGTTGCAACTGTTGTTCAATAAAAGTAAATGTATAAATGTATTTGCTTGGGCTGCAAGTCATGTACTACACTAATGTGATTTACTCATTAGTGTTATCAATTCATAATGGCCTAAAATAAAAAATATTTCTTAAGAAACCCATTTTTTTCTGGTTCTGGTGCACTTTACTAAGCCAATATTCCATATTTGAGGTGTCACAAACAAGAAACAAGGAAAGGAGCAGATTTCTATGACAGAAGACCTGACTCCCACAATCTCTCTAAACCCTATAGAGTAATGACCAGGCAGCCAACCTGAGCCCAAAACTTGTGGAAAGTTCAGGAATAGTTCAGGAATGTAGGATAAGCTATTTAGATTCTATTTAGATTACTACCTCTGGATGTTTGTCAAAATAATGCTATCTATGTAGTATTAAAGCAAAATACTAAAAGGGTGTATTAAAGGATGCTTTTTAAAAATATCTAAAATTTTTTATCATTTTGAGTAGCTGAAGACTTCAATTGGTCGTCGAAATATTACTGTATTGTCTCAATGCCTTATTTTGCAGCTGTATAGTGAAAAAGCAGTTAAAATAAAGAAAAATGCAAAAGTTGAAATCAATGTTTAGTTTAACACCAGCGCCCACTAGTCCAAACGACTTTGTTAGCCATGTTATTCTGCAAAGGCTCAGGGGAGCTACAGTGGCTGTGGGGTTATTCAGTTCAGTAGTAGAGGATAAGGGGGATTACCAGCCACAGTGCTCTAAAAACAGCATAGGAGTGCCTCAGGGGTAAATAATGGGTTTGTCTCAGTTCAGATTTTAGGCCCTGAGAGTGCAGGTTGTCTCGGGGGACAGTGTATATGCGGCAGACTGCAGCTCAGGTGCTTGACTGAGTGTCTTTGCACCTCTCAAGGCCTCAATTCTGCATGAACCTAAAACTCGATAAGTATTACAGAATTGGCAAAAAGTATTACTTAAACGACTTACATTTGGGAAAATATAAACAGCTAGAAAGGTAAAGTTATAAATCTACAAAGAACTGAATTTTATCCTGCCAATTGGGATCTTCAGTACATGTATGAAATGGGTTGTAGTTTCTGTTCACTAAAGTTGGCTTGGTCTTATATTAAATTTCCACTGAAAATCCAAACCAATTGCATGTGATATATCTGCAAAAACAGAAGAGATCAGGAGTGTAATTGCATGATTTCTATAACTTCAAAATATAAGTGTGCATATTGTATTAAATACAGTATAGCTAACTTTTCAAGATATTACAAATAAAGTTCAATTCAATTCAGGTACTAATTCATTCATTAGTATTTTGTAGTTAGCAATGAGAAGTAAACATTACTCACATGACCTTTAACTTCACTTTGGTTTTTCGCTTGGTATTTTCTTTGCTTGCTTGTTTGTCTGAGTTGGCTATGTTTACAAAGGTATTAAATAAAGCAATGTAATAAACAGACTTGTTACAGCAAGAAGCTGGAAAATTATTTTACTAGCTAAACATTAAGCACTGTAACCTAAAGAGTGAACTAGGTAGCTTATGCTGAAATTTTACGATTTTTTAAAGATTTTCTTATGTGGGCATCACCGTGGCTCAGTGGGTAACACTGTTGCTTTACAACAAGAAGGTCCCAAGTTCCTTCCTGTGTCTGTGTGGGTTTACTCCAGGTACTCCGGTTTTCTCCCACAGTCCAAAGACATGCACGTTAGGTAAATTAGTGTCTCTAAAGTGGCCATTACTGTGTGCCTAATTGTGTGTGTGTGAACTACGATGGATTGGTGCCCCGTCTAGGTTTGTTCCTGCCCTTGCACCCTGAGTTCCTGGGTGGGTACCAGATTTCTTATATTGCTTGTTAGTCCACTGCTACAGTTGTGCTATAAATTTATGTTTATAAAGTAATTATGCTATAAAGGATGTAACATTATATTATTATGCTATTTAAAAGTTAATTTTATGATAAATAAACAGTCATTATACTAAGAAGCTTATGTTAAACGTTCTTAACAAACCTTGGAAGCAAGCTAGCTACACTCACACGGACGTTTTCTACTGCTGCTTCCTGAGATGAGAACTAACATAACATAAAATGGTACTTTAACCTATATTTGTATAACTGTCAATTATAATGTACCAAAAATAGCTCAATTCCCGAATGCCCTACCCCAGTAGAGCAAACTGCCAGCAGCAGTTACCGTTTGTATTATTGTGTTACCTCTGATTAAACAGGATTAGGACAAAATAAAAGATAAAAACTGTAATAATATCTATGGCTACTTACTGGGACATTATTAATCCTCATGCGGTTCAGGGTTCTCCTGTAGTAACTGAAGTCATTTTGGATAGCTGGATTCGTCATCTGAAAGGGAAAAAAATGTCTAAATAATTTGCTACATTAATAGCAGGGTGTGTTTCTTTGTGTGAATAGAATGTACTGTTGAAGATGTTGTGACATCAAGAATTTACTTTAACGAGAATTGGCTTCTCTTACAAACAAAAGGATCAGACGTAAGGAAGCAGCATATACTATAAATATATATATATTTTTATAAATGCTGCTCAATAACTCATCAGTAATCATTCAGTAATGCAGTATTGCATATCATGCTATTTAACCTAAACAATAGTTACCCTTACTCTGAAACAGTATCACAGCATTTTAGTCAAACAAAACGCAGCTTCACCAATTTTTTAAGAGCAGTTCTTCTTTTAAACACTCCTCTCCTTAATTAAAAAAATACTTATGTAAAGCATTTTAAACGTTTTAAATATACCTCTCACATTCACTGCATAAACAAAATTTTAACCCCAATTGTCTGATTAATAAGAGTTTAAATGAAGTATATTTGTATACAATTATACAGGGGAGTGGAATGCATTATGCTGAACATTAAAAAGTATTTAAAAGCTTTTTTTATTATGATTAAGATTGATTAGGATATTGGGATTCATATTATCAGTGTGTCCTCCTTCCTACAAGGGTTGAGATGCCTGAATTAGGAATCATCTGAGTGTATGATCTTACAAAGGTATAATATATACATTCTAGTAGAGGTGAAATTCTTCTACAAAAGGTCTTTTAAAATTGAGAATAACAGGGAGAGTGAAGTTCCAAAAACTGGGGTGCACAACCACGCTCCATGGCAGTGTGCGGGTGCAGAACCAGCACGCTCTCGTCATGTTTAGCACATACAACCTCGTTTCAGTTGCAGAGAATCAATATTCTGATTTGCGCTCCATTTGATGCCTGACTAAAACTAAATATAAAGGAGAATTAAAGCATAAATATAAAAGGAAAAAAAAGATAAGATAAAGAATTAAATACATAAATGAAAGCTAAAGTAACAAGTCAGAAAATGTAGTATGTAAAAATTACAGTACTTCTACTTTATTACTTACCACATCCGAGTAAACACATTTTTTTTACCCTCAGCTTTAACAGAAGGGTCTGATGGCCCATTCTAGCTCACAGTAGGATGCGTTACACTGGCAGGCTAATTAGGTCAAAGCACCAAGCTACGAGCAGAGCATGGATGCCATGCGACCTTCCGCCCCCTACCTGCACACAACCCCCCCCATTTTAGGGGGCTGTCTGGGCACTATAATCGGACCCATCCCATTGCATTGCTGCAGGGTGTGGACCTGTGAATATTTGTTTTAGCATGGAATTAGAAAGAGATATGGGACAAGGCAAAAGATTTGGCTTTAGGGCAAACCCAGCTGAAGTCAGACTAAAGTGCATCTGACTGCTTGAGACAGATACGAGATCAGCTATTCTAACGACATTAAGTTGGATGCACAGCAGCCTATTAGGAGTGTAACAGTGTCTCAGATGCAGGCGTGCACCACAAGACAAGTGTATCTTGTCTCACCTACAAGGCAAAATATATTTACAGCAAAATCTCACAATATTACATTTGAGCTTGTTTGTGAACATAAGAATAAGCAGGACTACATTGTGAAAAAGGGAAAACGACAAAAAGTGTTAGTCTGAGAATTACGATGGGGATACGTTATGGCAACTACTGAATTGATCGTAAAGCGAGTATGTAATGTTTATTATGTACTGTATTTATCATAATGTACTGGTTATTAATAGTGCTTAAAACACTTACATTAAACTGCAGTTTGGCCAAATAATTAACATAAAGCTTATTTAAGCAATTACACAAGAATAGTGTATAGCTATATAAGAATAGCTATAGAGTGAGATATTGGGACAGGGGCTTTGCGGTCGTAGACACACTGCTTTAGGTGCTCCCCCAATGTTAGATTTAAAAAGAAAAATATTGAATATAGAAAAACAAACGTATAAACATCCTCTGAGGTAAAACAGTTCTGATCTATCAGGCATCCCGCTATTAAAACATCATCATCAGACTATTGCCTTCAGTCATAATAGTCATTTTCCAATAACTGTTCATTATAAAAAAAATCAGCACAAATATAGTGAGTAAAAAGCTTTAATTTAATAAAAAGCGTTTATTTACATTCAGCGGATAAAATGTGTCTTATTTATAAGGCAGAATGGTACTATTCTACCAATAAAGTAAGACCCTGGTGTTAAGGAAGGTCTAGGATAATGTAAAAATTTCCATGACTTGATTAGTGATTATAAATGTGTTAGCTGAAGATATTAATGTTATTATTATCAGTCAAAAGTGTAAAGGGAGAGTTAAAGAGCATAAGCAGCTTTGTTAAGAGGTTAAGAGGTGGCTTTAACAAAATAAAACTGGTCTTACATGGTGATTAATGAAAGACATACAGTAGTTTAACATCGTCTTAAAGAAAATAAGAAAGAACGGAGGTGACAGAGCCAGCTAAACTTACCCTTTCCATTTCTGACTGATCCATAAAACGAAGCAGAAGCACCTTCAGTTTTTTTTTGTTGATGCGACTGAAACTGATTTTAGTGTCGAGGTCATTAAGGATGTTTGATTTAGTGTATTGACTTTGTTTGTATGCCTTTCCAGCTCAAATCCTTGCAGGCTGGTCACTAAAACAGCTTTATCAACTGAAATGGAAACATTTTACTTGTATATATAACGATACTGCTTTGTTATGGTTGGCATGGTTGCTAGGTTACGTGTGTATGTGGCCAAATAATACTTGGATCGTTGGTCAGAGTGGCATTATTGTGCAATACTGGCACTCCCAGAACATCGCTCAGCCAATCAGATTGCAGGGGTGTAACTAACTGCGGTATAATATGTCATAAAAGTATTGAATAATGTATTGAAAATGTCACCCATTTTTTACATTGTAGTCCTGCTTATTCTTATGTTCCTCACTACATTTCCCAGCGTGCTTCACTCCATGTGACTCCCTACGTAACGCACTGCCGACTTCCTCATTTAGCACTGGTGAGAGCAGCAGTGTATCGTACTGCAGAACATCTTTACAAAAAGCCTAGTATAAACTCCAGATTAGTAAACAGAGGTGAGCAAGGTAGAAACCCTGGGATGAACTCGACTCAAAGGGGAGCCCACATTTCTCTGGGACTGGATGACGTGATCAAGCTCCCCTTGATAGTCATAGCCTGGTTGAATATAACAATAATGGAGCAGTGCAGTGTACAAGGCAATGAGATTTTAGTGTGAAAAGCAGATTTGTCTGTGACACTTGTGTTCAACCTTTAGCTCGTCGAAGCGCAGCGTAAAGTGCAGGATCTCAGCGAACTGCTTGGCAAGGGCCTGCTCGCGCTCCAGGTGCTGCGTGGGGTCGCTGTAGTTCTCATTGGTCAGGGCTCTTAATAGATTGTGCAGTGCTGCTTCTGCGGGGGGAGAGGGAAACAAAGTACACTGTTTACAGACACGGTTCCATATATGTTACATGTATGTACAGTTTTAAATCACTTAGCAGATGCTTCCACTCTGACCATCTTCAAATTGGGTTAAGCAGATGAGGGTTAATGACCATGCTCATGTTTGGGCCCTTGAGCCACTGCAGTGCATTAGTCATGCACCAGTTTAACCAGTAAGCCATCTTCACAGGCTCTGACATTTTGCAACATGCTGTAAATGTTCAATAAATATACAGTAATTGAAAATGTACACCATATAATGAGAAATGGAGAAGTCACACTTGCAATAAAATTATATTGTCAACTGAAATCACAGTTTAATTTTTAAATACTGCTTTGTTATCCTGTATGGTTAGAAAACTATCATACTAAACATTATATGCCATGAACCAGCCACTGGGCACAGTTTCTACACAGCAGTAGCTCCTGCAGCACTGCTGTATCTAATCCACAAATACCAGTACAACAAACTCTAACACACCACCACATCAGTGTCAGTGCAGGGCTGAGAATGATCCACCACTCAAATACACTGCACATAAAAATGAGGTAAGATTTCAAAATAAATACGATAAGGATCTCAAAAGAGCTGCTGGACAATCTGATCCTGTTCGTGCTCCATCACTGTCAGTATGTTTTGTCACTCTTGGGTGACCATACACCCTACTAAACAGTCAATGTGTGGCACTCTCCTCCAGTTTAACATGCTCCCCATGTCACTTGTTCACAATTATGGTTTTCATCTAATTTGCATAATCAAACAACTTTCCTTAATGATGATCTTGTTTAATGAAATAAAATAAAATGCTTTTTTATTGCTTCATATTAATAATGAAATATCCCCTATTTTTGTGAGCCGTGTACCTGATCTGTGCTGGTCCTATGAAGGAATAAATGAGACTAACAATGAATGTGGAGAAACAGATCGACTACAGTCTGTAATTGTAGAACTACAAAGTGCAGGGGTCACTAAATATCAAATTAATTATAAACAGAATATAGTAAGTACTAAGTCTTTTGCCCAGTACCGTAATTTTACTTGATCAGATTTGCACACACTGTATAACTGTGCATCTCTTACATTCTTTAATAGAGCTGGTATATTCCATTTCTGAGGATCTGAAGTGAGCACCACACAAGCTAAATGGAACATTTTGTTCTTGTGCTGTTTTTATGCACAGTGTAAATTCAGCAAATGTTAATTACATTAGGGAAGAGGAATTCACTGTATGTACTATACTGTCATTATGTCAGGGTGGCTGTTTAGATGGAACTTTTTCATCCCTAATCTCAACTTTTCATTGGAATGACATCAAAAGGACCAAGGACTATAAAATCGTAGCTGTTTATTCCATCTGAAAGGTAAACATCACTTGAAATGAATAATATGGAAAACCAGAAAACGGTAATTACATACAATAAAAAAATCTAGTCCTATCCCCAGCGTTCATGTTCTCACAGATTAAACCTTTTGAGATCTAGTTTTAAGTTTTAAGCTTCTAACCCTTGAGAATATACTGTATATACTGTTTTTAATTTTAAGCATTCAAATCCAACTTTTCAAATACCAAGCTGCCACTCTTAGGTCGTTGAGCAGGTTCCTTACCAGAAGATATTTTAGATAGAAACTAAATAGGGTTTTCTAAATAGGGGTTATAGCATTATGTTTAAATATGTTTAAATAAATGGTTCAGCATTAAACACCTCTACAGATAAGCCCCATTTAATGATCACTATCTGATCGCTTTAACGATCGAGGTCTTAAGTAACAAAAATCTTATATACATCTCATTCATGTCTGAATGACTGAAAACTAGGACGAGCAAACACTTGTAACAGCTGCTGACAGAAAATAAAACCTAAGTTGCAAAAGGCATGGAAAAACTCAGTATTATTCTATTTTTTTTTTAGCTTTCAGCAAGTGTTTCAAGTTTTATATAAGATGCACAGATAAGAATTATGGCATTGTACACTACAGTACAGTACTAAATGCTTTCATATAGTCTTTTAATTAATACTGATGTTTAACATAAAACGCTTTGCGGAAATGATCTAAACTACGGTACTGTCCGGTTAATGCCCATTTCAGTTAGTGTACTTTTTCACGGAATATAATGGTGCACTAACTCGTCCATACCTGCATCAAGTAAAAAAATAATACATATATTTTTGAACTATGAAAGGATCTATTTGTAATGGCATTACTCTTGATCTAAGACATGACTAAACATAAGTAAAGTCATTTACTAGAGCATCAGACTGGTCAAAATAAATGACACCTGAAAATGGACTTGATAAAGGATTATTAACTATGACTTTGTCTAGTGCAGATGTAGAAAGCAACAAAGATTTGGTTCCTCTGTTTCTTGGGATATGTCATGTATGTCAGCAAAGAAACCCAGAAAACAAGCTACACTAATTACATGTGTCAGGTTGTTAGGGCTACAATCCAAAATACACACTACTTCCTCGCCAGTCTAAACAGTGCTGCGAATCTTGTGAGAGACTAGTTGCAGGGTAGATTAGGGATGCTGGAGGTGGAGGGTGTGGTGGTGTCACTTTAGATAAGATCAAACCGGAGCTGGGAGAGATGAACAGTGGTGAGAGGAAGGACAGGATAAAACGGGGTGTCAAGAGCAACTCTGTGTGCCTTCAAGCTGAATCTCAGTGCAGGCTTGGTGGTGCATTTTACATTTACTGGACTTTTTGCCATGATATATGCACACAAGTACAAGAGAAGGTTAACACAATAATTAACGTTAATAACTAACAAATCCTGGTCTTCATCACCTGCTGATTTGTCAAGACGCTAGCAAAGTGGCCAGTAGCCCATTTAGTGCACTGGGGTGGAAAGAGCGGGTAAATCTGACCTACTTGTAACTGCTTGGTTACATAACATCATGCGGTGGGTGTTGATCGATCCCGCCCACTGAAGAGAGCTCTGATTTAGGAGGTCAAGGTTGGGATTTAAGGGAAGATCAGCTCTGCACCTCCTCCTGTCTCATCTGCTCTTGCTCCTTCTCTGGCCATCTTTTCTGCTAATGCTAATAATGGCTGTCAAACAGGGTCAGGATGTTGGATACAGCTTCAGCCCTCTCTGTCTCCTTTTTCTGGGTCACTAAAATTATAGTCACTGTCCATCAGCATAAATACTGTAATTGTTTTAAACAGCTTTGGGGAACTTTAAAAGACCTACTAAGAGATATTGTGCCAGTTTCCTTAAAGATGTAGCCCTTAAAGATATATTTAATCCTGCTATCTAAACTCTCATTATCTGATCGTTATCTCTTCATTCTAATTTATGGGGTATTTTTCCAGCTATGATTAATTACAGTATTGTGTTTGTTTGTTTATTCGATTTATTTAACACCACTATCGCCATCAGCAGACAACAAAACACAAGGCTACCTTCAAGACTAGTCACACTACATTTACACATTTACCCACAATTCTGAAAAGGTGCCAACAATTTTGTCAGGCCAATTTTTGGAGTTAAGCATGAAATTATATCACGTTTGGCTTTTTTTCTGTTTTTTATGTGTTGTTCCAATACACACAAAGGAAATAAACATGTGTATAACAAAGTATGTGTAACTGCAATACATTTCTGGGATAAATAAATAATTTACTGGAAAAATTCCAGGGGTGTCAACAATTGCGGGCATGATATAATGGAATAACCATTAGTCTCTTCTGTTAATGGGGATGGCATGGCAGCTTGGTGGGTAGCACCACCACCTCACAGCGAGATGGTTCTGGGTTCAATCTGTGTGGAGTCTGCATGTCCTCCCTGGGTCTGCATGAGTTTACTTGGGAGTATTCCAGTCTCCTTCCAAGGTCTATAGAAAGGTCAGTTAGGTTAATTGATTATACTATTTTGGCATTGACTTGAGAGTATGTATATACTGTATATAAAGAAAGAACCCAGGCCGCTCCATCCTGGGATTGAATCCAGGACCATCTCGCTGTGAGCCGCCATGCCATCCCCATTAACAGCAGAGACTAATGGTTATTCCATCACAACTCTTCACTTTTCATCTTATACACTAGTGCTTAAGAGTTTCTGAACCCTTCTGATTTAAAGCCCTAAAAGCTAAACCGTGACAAAAATGTTATATCTGATCATTTATTTTTTTAATGAAAACAATCCACTATTACATAAGAAATTGGAGATTAATTTAGTACAACTAAATTCATTTTGAAAAGTATTTACCAAAAGTAAAATCAGCACGTCAGCTACAGCTGAATGCTAAGTCAAGGCTCCAATGCTAAATGCACAACAAAAGACCTGGTACTAATTTACTGGTCCCAATGACTATGGTGTGATTTTCATGTGTAATATAATAATGGGAACCAATAAAATCATTAATTGCAAATAATAACAAACATGCAAAGCCACAAAACTAACACGCAGACATGTTCGATTTTAAGGTCATGGCACATAATTTTCAGGGATCAGCTTAGTATGTATGCACTTGTATTTGTCGAAAGGTTCACAGTTCATAAGGTATGTACAGGGAAAAAGTAATAGAACGTATGGAAAATGTCCCAGCAGAAGTGAGTCCTGATACCTGCTGACTCTCAAACAGTACTTTGTTTTTCTTCAAATCTGTCTGTATTATATCTGGGGTAAAGCTTAAGCATATGGACATGTGTTTTAAGTGAAGAAATGTACTACCTAATCTCTGAGAAAACTCATAGAATTTTTTGAGTTTGCCCACAAGCGGCACCACAGCAGCCCAGGCCTGGTCCTGCAACATCTCATCACTGGGACTCTGGATCGCCTAAGAGAAAAATAAACATCATGGTTACAGCCTTATAATTTCCTCTTACAAACATGGCAACCTAAGGAGTAATGGGAAATTAGGTAAAGGTGGAATTGTTTTGTGCTTTTTATTGTTATCAATATGGAAATTGATGCTGCGTTATAACAGCTAAAATGATCATTACAACTATTTTGATTTATATACTTCTCACATAAATTAGGGGACATAAATCAGGTGACAATCTGGCAACTCTTGGCGTAAGGGCAGGAGCAACCCTAGACAGGGCACCAATCCATCGTAAGGCACACACAGTCACACACAAAGGGCCATGTTAGAGACACCAATTAACCTAACACGCATGTCTTTGAACTGTGTGAAAATGCCAGAGTACTCAGAGTAAACCCATACAGATACAGGAAGGACATGCAGACTCCACACAGGAAGGTTGTTCCACCCTGGGCTTGAACCCGGGACCTTCTTGCTGTGAGGCGGCGGTGCTACCCACCGAGCCACCTTCGGATAATTCATTTTCATTAAAATTTTTGTGAGAGTTTTCTGCCACATCGTATGCTATTTTCACAGACACACAATGTTTATACAAAAGAGCTCACTGACTTTCAACAAGCATTTCACCTTTGCAACAAGTCAGCCCCAACAAATGTTCTTTCCCACAACAGCTGCCCAGATAAAAGAACACAAACAAAGTATTTAAACATAAATAAACTACAATAAACTAGCTCAACACAAATTACATGTCCACATTACTTTCTTTGAAATAGGATGTTGAGCTAAATTAACATTACCATAGCCACATGCTCGTTTTGTTCTACTGTAAAGTAAATAGAAAAAGTATTTTCACATGCTAAACCTATGTATTTCATGGAAATTCACAATATCTACAGAAACTACACTAAAGGAATGTTGTGACCATGTCTAGGGAAAAGCTGTACCACTTAAGAAGATGATATGATGGACATGATATTTTCATATGACAGAAGCAGAAAAATGCACTGGTAGACATCATTAGAAACAACACGACTCAAATCAATGTCAACCTGATTATAGTTACAGCTTAGACAAACTAGACAGGTAGAGGGGAAACAAACAAGTTGTACTACTTACAATAGGACAGGCACATACACTTACAAACACCATTTACAGCTTGTTACAAATAAGTAGAGCCTCAAAACACATTAGTTAGTCTAAAAAGTGAGCTAACAAGCAAGCAAGCACACAACCAGTACAGTAGTGAACTTGAGAAAATGACAGCCTACTGCTCTAACTCCCGCCTCTGCTTTTGGATCTGAAACGTTCAGTGGTTTTTGAGGTGACCAGGTGTTGTCGGAGTGCAGTGTCTCGCTGTGACAGGAGGAGGACAGAGGAAGAAACTAAACTTCAACAAAAACAACATGCTGCCGTATCTGGTGCAGTAACAGTACGTAAATAAGTCATTAACACAGGAATTTGTTATAATTATGAAATAAAATATGGTAGTCAGAATTCAGTACATTACACTACATTTTACATTTACAGCATTTAGCAGACGCCCTTATCCAGAGCGACTTACAATTGATACAGTCTTACAATCCAAGCAAT
>JAUZSU010165843.1:0-13501 GCA_034780255.1 Parotocinclus maculicauda | reverse complement strand
ACGTGCACAGTGTGGACATAAAACCATCTTTATTGTTGTCATAAATGTGGATTGAGCTTTTTTAAATAAAAATTTTTTTTAAGAATTTACCTGGTTGGCTGGTCTTCGAGATAGGAAGTTGGATGGCTGATCGGCCCTTATCACTGCCACAGTGATTCCTGCTGCTATTCTATGCTGTGCATGATTATGCCTGTATTCCTTTGTTTTTTGGGGATAGGTGCTGGAGTCTCCAGTTTTCTTAACTTCGGCCAGCAAACTCAGAGTTAAATGGTGAAAAAATGGTTCTTAGGGGTTGCTGCCTTTCGTGTTAGAGGGTTTATAGTAAATTAGATTCTAATTCAAACCAGGGTCACTTGGTACTGCCAACCAGTGCTCTACCCCTTGGCCAATCTAGTTCACATCTAGGCCACCCATGGAGGTCGGGTCCCCTGTTGAGTCTTGGTCCTTCCAAGGTTTCTTCCTACTACTTTCAGGGAGTTTTTCCTTTCCACTGTTGCCCCAGGCTTGCTCAATTTGGGATTGGCCTTTTAAGATGATATATTATTGTAAAGCTTCTTTGAGAAAATGCACCATTGTAAAAAGCGCTAAATAAATAAATTTGAATTGAATTGAATTGAATTGAAAGCCATCAGTTGTATTTTAATTCTTCAGACAAGTTTAGTTATGTGTTTTTACTGATCCTAAAGGTGATTACTTAGTCACCTAACACCATCCCGGGCTAAACCCATTTTACATTAGTTATTCTCTTGAGGATTCTAAGTAAAACCGTATCTACCTGAACTAACTTCTGAATGATGTAAAGACGTTCTACTGTAAGGCTAAAATGGTTTTCTGAAAATGTTCCACTAGGATCATTTTCTGTGGTTTCCCAAATGGAAAAAAGAGACTCTTTTAATCATTTAACCATTTTGGATACAACTGATCAGTCAAGTCAAGCCCCTTAGGCTTTAATGCATGACGTCTCTGCCTTGCCTTCTGTGTGGTTGATAAATCCTTGTTGCTTGTTTTCACAGAGGACATGGAGCAATATTTAAATATTTTCACCCTAAAGGTGGACTTACTGAAGCACTTGTCCAACCCGGTGCTGCACAGTAACAACGCGTCTCTATATGAGGATCATACAGGATGTTTAGTGCTGAATATCGGAGTCTACTCAGTCTTGACCCTACCCACACAACAAGCTTTTGGATTAAGGTCTGTCCATGAGTCAGTACTTGTTGTATAATATTGTTTCTTAAAGGGACAAACGAGTGCTTTTACATCTGAGGTGTATTACCGTACAGAGTATTGTACATTTTTGTCCATGGTACAGTACAGATGTTGTAGATAGAGATTAGGGTAAAAATGTGGGGCCACTCTACAGTATGTGCAAGTGTAATTTATGCTCTGTGTTAACAGCTTTGCAGATGAGTTCAGTGTGTTTCTACAGCTGCGTAGCTCTCAGGACGTAGACCGCAGCATCCTGACACTCCTGGACTTCTACAATCAGGTGGTTCTTCAGATCCGCATCAGCCCATCAGGCTTCACCTTTATCACGGCTCATCATAGAGAATATGAGTGAGTCTGGGAACGATCCAACTGCATTAAATCTAGAATGTGCAACTGAAATAAATGCTGCAAAAGAGCCCTTTGGAAACATCTACAGCCTTATTACTGGATCCTAGGGTATATTTTTTGTCTCAACAGGTTTCTTGTACCAGGCCTCTCTAATTCACAGTGGCACTGGGTCTCTCTGGGATTCTCATTTGAATCTCTGGCTCTGTATGTGGACTGTGTGTTAGTAGAGAAAGTGAACTGGACTTATCCATACTTGGGTATTCCCACAGACGGCCTGTTGATGGCTGGGGGAATTCTGCATGGGTTTGAGACACCTTTTGAGGTAGTGTTTTATTTACTGTCAGTGCTCAACCTTATTAACTTGTACTGTGGAACCTCAAAATTCTAACTTAATTGATTCAAGAAGGCCTCTGGTTATAAACAGTATTGTAAATAGCATTATTCCATTTCTGACCTGTTTTTGTTTTTACACCTATATTTATATGTAATTCATGTTCAAAAGCATGAATAAAGCAAATGAATGTAATCGAATAATAATAATTTATGATACATACAGTAAAATAAGTATAAATATAATGAAACTTTATGTTCACTGATGCAAACAGTTTTATGTCCGTTTTTTAAGTGGTACAAAGACTAATGGCGAATTTGAAATCGCACCCACAAATTGATATAACATACATATACATAATATAATATAATAATAATAATATAGTATATCAATAATATTATGCACAATATGTCTGTGATTGTGGCCAAGTTGCAGTATCGCCAACGACTGTGCTAGATAATGTGCATCGTAGTTGAAATTTAGCCTGCCCATCTTTAAGGTATAAATTTGACATTGGAACAAACCATTCAAGTTGATCGAGGGAAGAGGCTTTTTAATTTCGAGGTTCCACTGTACATATTTTTGTGATGTAATTTAATGTCCATTTTCAATTAGCAGTATTTATACATTTAAGAGCAGTGCCTATAGACAACTACCAAAGCCCTTTAAAATACTTTCATAATAATGTCACTTTTAGTGTTTCAGAATACTTGAAATAAACAGTGATATATACTTGTAGTATGAAGCTAGATAGATTGAAAAACCTGAGTACACAAAATACACAGAAGTACACATAATGGCACACATTACGGAAAATTGCCGGAGCACAACATAACAAAAGTGTCACATTTACATTCAGCATGTGTGGTATGTGAGGTGAGAGTTTAAACACACACACACACACACACACACACACAAAACCAGGCAGTATATATACTGTATATACTGTATAATTCCTGAAGCTGCTTGTGTGGAGTTTGCATGATATCCCAGTGTGTGTGTGTGTGTGTCTGTGTCTGTGTGTGTGTGTGTGCTTGGTTCCTCCATTTACCCCTTTTTGTTCCCGCATCCTAAAGACATATGGAAGGTCAACTTTTCTCTGTGTAAGTGAGTGTGTGAGCATGCATGTGCCCTGTGATGCTCTAGCGACCCGTCTGGAGTTGTTTCCCACCTCGGTTGTTTTTGTGTTCACAGGGTGAGCTCAGGCAGATGATGTTCCTCATGGGGGATGGCAGAGCTGCTCAAAACCACTGCAGCCTTTACCAGCCAGTGTGTAAAAGTTCAGTCAACTCCCAGACCTTTGAAACATCTCAAAGCTTACAGGTACAAAAGAAAAGTGTGATATATATAAATATATATATATATATATATATATAATATATATGCACCACTGATTGATACCAGCCTTTTATTCTTATTTATTTAGTCTGTGTTCACACCCGAGAGTACGCTGATATAATTATTTATATTTATAACCACCTTGCGTTTAGCAGGTGTTGCAGTCTTTCAGTCCAGTTGTTCCTGTGTAACTCCTAACCTGGGCCAGAAGGCACCACTAGTACTCAGACCCAGGTCACCTCTGTGGTGGGCTAGCAAATTACCACTGCACCACCCAAGGGCCACTATTTGTACATTTTCATCAGGAACGCCCAGGAGCAAACTGCAATTTAGCCAGAGTGAGACCAAAAAATGGGTTATGCATGTAATCACTATTCTCAAAATCACCTTTTTTAATGACACTGCAGATGGGAAATATACATTTCTGTTTTGACCCTGCCCTTTAATTGCATATTTATCACAGCTAACCTGCAAAACTGATGTTTTATTCTGCTTATGTAATCCTCTGTAGAGCCACTGCTCATTTTTGCAGGTATTTCCAGTTTTGTATGGGTTTGTAATGCAGATTAAAAACTGAATTATAGCTGGACTTAAATGTGTCTGTGTTGAGTCAAAAAGAACAGCCACACCCAGTTTCATAATGTGGACTTTTTTGGGTCACTTTTTACTCTAGACCTCTCTAATCAAAGCTTAGCCCCCTATTCATTAACATTTACATTACATTATTTAGCAGACGCCCTTATCCAGATCGACTTACAACTGATACAGTCCTACAATCCAAGCAGTGGTGGGTTAAAGGCCTTGCTCAAGGACCCAACTGTGGCAGCTTGGCAAAGGCGGGTTTTGAACCCTGGACCTTCACATTGAGTAGATACAACAGCTATTTACTGTAAATCATCATATTTTATGATTTATAACATTCCTTTGTTGTTAGAATTAATATTTTTATTATATTTTTTATCAATTTTGTGATTTTTTAAAAATGTAAACGTTCCGCAAAAACCCACGAAACAGCGAAAATCCAGGATATATTTTTTCCATTAATATTTTTTAAAATGTCGCGATGCACCGAGTCCATGAAAGGTGAACCGCGAAGTGGCGAGGGAACACTGTACTCCTTATGTCTTTATGTAAGCAGTTCTACAAGTGTATTTCTAATTACAAATTGCATTATTTGAGTCAATGATGTCACTTTAGACATCACAGGAAAGCCATAAATACTCAGTAAAAGAGATAAGCGCCCTTAGAATTGCCTTTTAAAGTGCTTTTGTGAGTGTTTAAGTAATAGTCCCAATAAAAGCTCTTCCCCAGCACTAGATGCTGCAGTGCACAATTTGTGACCCTGTTGGTTCAGACATGCCTTTTTGAACACATGTGGTATGCTCCACTGAGCTATACAAAGGTCACAGTTTATTGGAGACATTTTAAATCTTGTGTTGAAGTGAAAGTTGGTTGTGTTGTGGGTCCTTGTGTTAAACGTTTTAAAAGTTTTACAGTTCTGACTGCATACTTATCCACAATTGGACCTCGTTTACCCTGAGTGGAGTTGCTGTGTGGTATTCTAAATGTTTGCTTTTATGACATCTGGCACAAAACACATGTTTATAAAAAAAAGGGTGTAGCAAGTGGAGATACTTTGTGTCCGACTGAATATAATTATATTTTCAAGAGCATGCAAGGTCAGCACAGGTTGGGTTTACAGCTGTTCCTTATTGACACATTAGTCACTGATTGGAAACAGACCACAAAAAACAGACAATCGAGAAATTACTAATCTAATTACACTACTAATCTTTTACACCATTTCTGACCTGTGACACAAATGACTGAGCACCTGAACATCATTTCCATATGTGCTTGTCTGCACTGCTATTACAGCCTCAATTATTTTGGCTTTCCTGTAGAATCACTGGTGCCTTTCTGCTGAATCACTTCCATTAAGCCTGAAGACTGTTGTTTGGGATGGGTACCAATGCTGGGTGATAAGATCTGACTTCCATTTTGCAGTGCAGTTCATTCCAGAGGTTCTGGACATGGCAGAGGTCAGGGCCAGCCATAAGTGCCTAAACTGAAAGCAACAAATGCTTTATGTACCTCACTTTATGCCTGGTGGTATTGTCAGGCTCGAAATGGTGAGGAACTTTCCTCAACCCCATCACAATTCTCTAGCTTCATTCTACGACCAATTCGACTAGTATAGCTTGAGTATTTGACTGGTTTTATGTATTAGCATTAATGTAGCCCAAACAGACAAACTATGGGTGTCAATGTACTTTTGGCCATGCAGTGCATTTATGTGGGTTTTCAATTCTCCAGGCTATGGCTTTTCTATACAGTGCTGTATTTAAATTGTTCCTGCAGTACAATGTAATGACATATTGTTTATTTCCTAAGTAATAAAAGCTCACAGAACACAATTGTATGCTTAAATTGTAAAATATATAGGGGGAATTTAATTGGTGCAAAAGTTTGAGCTCCTTTGCAATCCTGGTTGATTCACTAGTGTTTTTATAAGGTAACTGACTTGTTAATTCTGTTTAAATTCTATTTAAACTTGCCCATTCTTGGCCCTGTGTGTTTAGCGTACTGCTCACAAAATTAGGGGGTATTTTAAAATGAAATTTCACCTAAAGAAATGTCCCCCAATTTGTGTGAGTAGTGCACCTCATCAGTGGTAAAAATACTTTTACACAAATGTTGAATTAATGTTGATTGATGGGTGTGCAATGACATCATACACTGAAAACTCTCATAGGTAGTTGCAGTCACACAAATGATCTGCATGACAGCAGATGATTGCTTGGTAATGAGTCGCTGACTGAGCTTTAATTAACAAGGCTAAAACACAATCTTGGCAGAGTTTCTTAGGCAAGTCCTCAACACTTAGACAAAACAAGTCCAGGTGATGTTTTGAAGCAGAAAACAAGCTGTAGCTACTGTTTTGGATTTTAAAAAATGCAAATAGCCGAGCAAAGGAAATTTGACCTTTATGTACCGAACAAGACCTGTCCTCAAGAAGGTTATGTTATGGCTGGAAAATAAAAACTCAGTTTCTGTTAATAAACATAAAAATCACCACATAGCCAGAGCACAGATGTGGAAAAATCACATGTCAGATGTTGTCTTAAGGCAGTTTAGGACAAGTCAAATCTTATTTGAACAAATCCCCTGTATGTTTCTGGTTTTATTATAATCCCATGCTCCCATGCTGTTAGAAATGTGAAATTACATATTTGGACATCATAGTATATAAATGGAAGTCTGTATGGACTGTTCTATTGACCCATACCACAAACCGTACTTTTTCTCAGCCTCTTTCCACTCTCTTTTAATCTGGAATCATTTGTGTGGCTAATAAAGATGGATGAGGCTAAGCTCCTTGTTTTCTGAGGCAGAATTATGTACAGCTAAATAAGAGGAAATCTGCAAGTTCAACCCCGATCCTGTTTCATATCACAGTGTTCCAACTGAATGTGCCCTGGCAATGATTGACTATCATCAGTGCCCGCTGCATGAATAGATTAGACATGTAATTACAATCTCCCAGCTGTAATTTCATGCTCTAAAATAAACCAGTTTTCATTCATGTGGATTTAAAAGTAGGAATAGTGTCAAATGTTGCCTAAAACTGTGTTTTCTTGTGCACAGTATAGCAAACAATACATACAGAGTTTGAAATTATTTCTTTTCGTGGTCCAATAATGTTTGTATCTAATGCACTGTGGCAAGTGAGTCACTAAAATGGGAACTTGTGACTAAGGTTAAAGCCAAAATGTTTTTTAACCATGCATTTTTGTTCAAACATAAATTAACAAAATTATGCATTGAATGGTTCTTTTTTTCCAAAACTATGAAGTTCTTATAGTTTTAAAAACCTCATAATTTGATGGCCATTGAATAAATCTTATGGGAAACTTTACCCAAATATAGTCTGTGTCCTCCATGTGTCTGTGTGGGTTTGCTCTGGGTACTCTGGTTTCCTTCAATTGGTTTCTCTAAACTGGTCCACTATGAACGGGTCTGACTGGTATCGATATAACCTTGCTCTTATTCTTCAAAGATTTAGCACTAAATTAGAGAAAAATGTCAAACATAAGCATTTTACTAGTGGTCTTAGACTTTTGACCTCGACTGTACATGCACAAAACTGTGACAGACGTAGCTCTGCATGTGTAGAGTTGTTCTCTGTGCTGTGCTTTCATGTGGTGGAGAATATTTGGCATTGTGGTGCTGCTGAGTGGAAAATGGGAATCGGTTAATAGAGATGGAAGTGTATTAGTTGGAGGAATATTTTTTTTGCTTTTCCTGTACAGCAAAACGAGCTTAGAGTCTTTCAGAGCTTTTCAGTAACAAAACCGTCCTTTGTAACGCAGTTCCTGCTGATTCTGGGGCAGTCGTCACCGCTAATCCTTCCTATTTAAACAACTCTGTGGTCACTGTATTCCAGGAGGTGAATTAAAGTGTCTTTTCCCTGGTTCTTATTGGTTTTTCTATATTGTCAGTTTTTGGATATTAGTCCACTAGCTAGATGTAAGATCTGATCTGGTTAGGACACCCTTTAACATATACATCATGGTGACACTCATGATATTCTGATCTGACCCATGTAATATGATGACAATCTGTAACTGTTTCACCTCTAGGGAGTATAGGAGCTATATTGCCTCTGATGATGCGTGTTTTTGGGTTGATTTTGGCTGGTCCCTGGTGTGGGTGTATATGGGAGGTCCTAACCCACTGGGAGAAGCCATGAGCAATACAGTGTTCTGCACTCGTTTCTGAACTGATGTAGTGCTGGTACTCTGTAATGATGCAGTACCATATTTGGATTTTATTCTTCGTGATTACTGGATTATTTCAGAACAAGCTGAATGTGGATGGACAAAGGAAAGCTGTGGTAGGACTTCAGGTTTTTGGTTTGCCTTTTGAAGAAAAAAACTAAATCAATTGAGAGCTAATCATGCACAGATTTCTTATTGGTGGTGTTTTTAATTTGTTGGTTAAATACTGATGACACTTTTTCTCAGTCTATGGTTTCTTTTCACCTTCATGCACTGATGATACAAACCTTAAAACAGGTGTTGAGTTAAATCACTTAACTAAAACATTTCATACAATCCTCTTTAGTGACTATACATACATAAAGCAAGGTGTACATTTATTTGATCAGCTACCCCTTTAAAAATGAACACAGAGATACACAGTGGTACTTAATATTTTGTGAACTTTTTAGAATTTACTATATTTATGCATACACATAAATATAAAAAACATTTGTGAACCTCTAGGAGGTGAAATTGATCAGGTTTTTTTAAGCAATCAGGTGAGTGGGCTTTAAGATCTATCAATCAATGATCTATCAAATTCTGGTTTTCATAAAACAAATTATGGCACCTGCAAATGTGAATGTTAATGTGGATGAATGAGACCAAAATGAAACATTATGTCTGAAAGATGGACAACAATTATTATACCATCTTCTTATACCACCAATACAATCTTGATAAGTTCTGTGAAACATGGTGATGGAGGTTGTGAGTGGTGATAGTTTGGGCCTGTTCAGACCAGTCAGACCCGTTCATAGTGGACCAATTTAGAGCAACCAATTAACCTTACACATGTCTTTGCAATGTGGAAGGAAAGAGTACCCAGAGCAAACCAACACAGACACGGCCTGTAGCTTAGTACTTGTGTGAAAATCTGATTATGTTTTATATCGTACTTGCTTCACTTTTTCTTCACAAACGTTCAAGGACCAGTGTCATGTGCCTCAGAAAATTTAGGAGGTTATTAGGTTGGCCATAGTAAATGCAAGTTTTTTCTGCTCTAGAACTTAGAACATCAAAGTCTGTAAGTGTTAATATGTCATAAACAACATTTGGGTTCACTGATGTCTTTCATAAAGATTATACCCTGCATAAATGTTGGTCTGAAGAAGCATGGGGTGTTTTAGAAGTACACCATGGATGGGGTGCCAGTTCATTGCAGTTCATGGAAGGGGTCACTGTTGCAGGGTTGGGAACCTACACGGCTCACAAAAATTAGGGGATATTTCATTATGGGATATTTCATTTTGAAGTACAAAATGGGACAAAGAATGTCAATTCCTGGTTAGATACATTAGCGTTGTTTATTTGATCATTTATCTTTCACTGCCTCAGCCATGGCCAGTCTTTTATTCTTGACATCCAATGTAGCTGGAAGGAATCTGCTGCGATGCAAACCCAGGACTCCACAATGGTGGGCTAGATAATTGGCGTTTTGCCACCAGTGCATCCCTATTGAACTAAAACGTAAATGTTTCAGTGAAAATCACACAATTTTCCACCCAAGTGCTAACTACAGTGTGTGATGTGTGTGGTACAACTGCTTTTTTAGGTTTACACTAGTGATCGATGCAGACTGAATGCATAAGGCCAGACTTTTTTAATTGTTTGTTCCTCGGATGTCGCTCCTTAAGAATCTACTGAGAAGGGAGGAAAAAAAATAAAAATAAATTTTAATTTTTCAGCACTTTTCAATTTCTCGAGGATTATGTGGAATCAATACAAGGGAGGAGGAAGAAATAAAAATATTGTTTTATTTAAAAATAAAATTTATTTAACCTACAATTAAATTAATTACAGAAGAAAACCGTTGGTTCTCCACCGGAGGGTGAAAAAAGCTAAAAAATATAGATATATTTTTTTTTTATTTCAACCATTGGTGCTGCGGCGGATCCTAGAAATACCAACAAAAAAATATATATATATATTTTTGTATTCTTCAAATATGATCGTCGGCGGATCCGCGAAACAAGCAATAAAAAAAGTCTGGTCCAACGTGTTACCAAAATGACAGAGAACATAGAATAATTGTAGTGTTCATTTCATCATTTCATCTTCAGCATGTGAAATGTAATACTTAGTACGTAATGAAATAGTTGATCTTTTGCAGATATAAGATGTCATAATTGTTAATGGGCTTTGTCTTCTCTTGCAGGATCCATTAAGCTTTGTTTCCATTGATGAAATGGACGCTTTCTCCCAAGAGGTTGATTTTAATGGTTTGCACGTGCAGGAGGAGTCCAACCGGCATAAATCCCCTTATAGATCATACACCGGGATTAAAGACATCTCTGACAAGACCCAGACCACTGGCCATAAGACCACAACAGAGGACCTGACTTCACACAAACGTCAGATACAGAGGCTCAAAGGGTTTTTACATGCAGTTCCTGTTAAACCCTCAGAGAATGTCATCAACTTGGATTCTACAATTGATTCAATACATGTCAAGGAGAACCTTGTGCATCCAGATGACCATGAGCTAAACCTGACAGAAGAAGACTTCTTACCATCCACCTGGACTTACATCAGTCCAAGATCCTCCAGTCAGGGTCAAGGATCCAATCATGTTCACATGCAAAAAGGAACGGAAAAAAAGCCTGGGAAGACTGATCAGGATGATTTGGCACTCCAAAGCACCACCAAAAGTTCACCTAAACAGGGTGATGTAATCACAGGATCTGATGGAAGGAGTTATAGACTGATGAAAGGACCTCCAGGACCTGCTGGCCATCCAGGAAAAAGAGTGAGTCACACCATGGACTCTTTTTTTGTTTTTCAACCTATTTTCTTTTAACACAGTTTGAGCTTTTCCCCCAGTATTCCTGTTGTTTCATTAAACTGGAACGAGAACAAAGAATATAGGCTAATGTTACTAATAATGTAAATTTAGGGGCAGTTGTTGGGTCTGTTATTAAAAGTTTAAGCAGACACATATTTTTAAATATTTTGTTCTGTATTTCTTATTAAGTTAAGAACTAGATCCATAGAAAATGTCCTGTCAGAAATGGTAATATTTTCTTCGAGAAAGAGTATGCAATCTGTGTTATTATGGCATTTGTATATACACTGCTTAGAAAAATAAAATCATTTTTGTCAGCAGTGTATGTATATATAGGTATTAATTTATTTTTATTTTACTTTTCAAATTTTATTCTGGCAAATTCCTGCTCCAGCACCTATGCCCAGAGATCACAGGGTTAGCTAGAGATCATAGGTTTAAGCATGCATTGGGCAGGATGCCAGTTCATCACAGGGCTGGCAGGCATTGCTGTTGCACAGCCAGGATAATCCTCCAACCAACCTCCCCTCTGTCAGACACAGCCAGTCTTGCTGGAATAAACTGCAGTGGTGGGCTAACATCTTAGACTGCTGCACCACCCGAGCACCATCATTAATCATACATTTGATAAAATGTACAAATTTAACGTGTTTTGGGGCACAGTAAAGATAAAAATAATACTGGTACTGGTTTATTACAGTCTCCAGACTGCTATCTAGGTAGATTGATAGCGTACTTAGTACTAAGGATTTCTAAAAAATATGAAAATGTAAATGAGACCATGTTTGCTTAGCATTCAATTTAACTATCTGTTTTGCTTTTGAAATAGGTGTCCCTCTGACTGATGGGTAAGGTTGGACTAATAAATATATTACTGTGTGTTTAATAAAACTTGAGTAATACAGGTGGATATCAGTTTAGCTGCTGAGTGATGTACAGTGGCAGGTGAAATATTGCAGATGATACATATCAGCTGAGATTAGACTGTCTGAGTTCCACACATTTGTTAAGTGTAACGTGAAAGGACAACCACAACCTATGTTTACATTTTATATAGACTGCAACTACAAAACACAACCATGCTGCAGTATAATGGTGTCAAGTTGAACCAGTTTTTATGGTTTTTGATTCAGTTTTTGATTAATATACAGGTCTGATGTTTATTTATGTGTTAAAAGAATTTCTTTTTCTTTGAGGCTTTTTCAATCGTTCCACTTTCTCAGGAAATGTGGAACGGGAGAAATCAGTGCCAGTGCCGAGGCCCCAATAAACCAAAAGCAACCACAGATGAAATGTGCCGTTTCCCGAATTACAGACCATGAGAGTTTTATTTCGGAATGACATGGCTCATCTTATCTTGTCTCCAAACCAACAAGAACAATTTCATTATCTATACTTTCACCACTTTCTATGTTTTCATTTTTGTGTTTTAGCATAGCAACGACTTCACATGTCTGACAAAGAAGGCACTACTTTTTATGTTATGTCTATTGAAAATCACTCTGCTTAATTCATTTAAGCTGTGCAATTTTTCCAAAATAATGCCTGTCATTGTTTCTGTAGGGTTGTGCCGGGACCAGGGGATACATTGGATTTAAAGGTGACAAGGTACGCCAAAAAGTGTCCATGTAACATTAACGTTGAATTACAAGCACATTGAATAAAATGAAACAGTCTTTAGTTCTCAGGAACTGCCTCTATTGGCAAAATGTGAGAGGTACAGTACATTTAAACATGTCGACCTTGTCACTTTAAGGGTGACAAGGTACATAAACAGCATCTAAAATTAACTTTGTTTTTGCAAGCACAGTTAATAGAAATAAATGTTTCTGGTTTGGATTTATGGACTGCTTTCAAACTAAACCATGGTGATTTTTGGCACAAATTTAAACCATGGGATCATATCCAGAATTGGATTAATGAATGGAAAATATGCATGTGTCGGTACGTGGGAAAAGTCACATCCAGACTTCTAAATTGTAGCCGCCCATGTCTCTTTTTGTCCAGCCCATTCAAAGGGCTCTTTCAGATTATGGAAATATTGACAGGTTTTCCTGTGTCAAGGTCTCACTAAATGATGTCCTAATTCATGTGTGGGATTTCTTCCAACGTTGAAATGATCATGGTAGATGACGTTTATTGTGTAAAAAATTCTCAATCTACAGAAAGAATTCTATATCTAGTAGTAAAGCAGAATTATACTAGCTCAGTACATTGCACATGTTTGTACCTTTGTGACACCTAAGCCTGCCAGAAGGCACTCTTGGGACTTGGACATGGATCATTGCATTGGTGGGCTAGCAAATTAGTACTTTGTTACCTTAGCACTGACCCCTGCTTTAGGGAGATACAACATGTTTCTTCACTTATGTGACGCCTCACACTTCTGCTTTTAGTTACAGTGCAGCAAAATTAAATTAATGCGAATGAAGATTTAACTGCTATGGTTATTCTGCTGAAATGGTAAATTACTGAAAGTTTTTACAGTTAGGGTTGTGATAATATGTTGTGCTGAATACATGCAACTAGCAATCATTAGTTTGTTTTTTATATACAGTCGATTCCGGGTAATGGAACCCCATCGGGAAGGGATCGTTTTGGTCCTAATAACCGGCTGGTCCGATTAAATGAACATGCCCTATGTTACAAGACGGGACGTGCTATGTA
>JAUZSU010165842.1:0-25187 GCA_034780255.1 Parotocinclus maculicauda | reverse complement strand
TGTAGAATTTTGAGAAAAGAGATTAATTTAATACAATTTGGAATAAGGCTGTAACGTAACAAAATGTGGAAAAAGTGGTAATGTGGTAATGTGGTAATGTCAGCATACCACCAAGAAGGACGAACCACATCCACATTAAACAGGATTAACTGTGGACGCAAGAGGAAGCTGCCGGATTGTATCCAAAAAACAAAATATACAATTATTTAGCAGCTGCTTAAAAGGAGTACATCAAAATATTTAGTTATATAGCTAAAGAGAAGTAGGCAGTCACCTGGCCATATCCGTTAATGATCTTCATGCTTGTAATTTACCTAAGGGGTATGTGGATTATTGTCTTGGTGCTTATGAGGAGAACAACACCAGACAAATGTTGCTCACTGTTGTACTACAACATTTATGAAATAAGAGGAATCCATCAGTTTTTGGTCATAATAAAATGCTGCATTTTCCATACTTATGGCAACTCCATTCTTTTTACATTTCTGGTCTGCTCCCACATTAGCCTCCTGGGAAGATCCTGAGCTGTGCGTGCTGGGTCTCAACGTTGGACGGTGGAGGGTGGTCTACTAGAGGCTGTATTCTGGTCAAATCCAACAGTAGTCACACAGTCTACCCGTGCACACAACTGAGCAGCTTGGCTTTCCATCCTTTTCTGCTCTTGTCCCACACCACACTTTCCTTGGTATGTCTGATGGCAGACCCTTCTAGTCTGTCCATACACCAACACCTGAAAAAGGTCAACTCTAAATGTATTTGACACTCTAAATTCAATTCAGAAAGAAATATTAAATAATAATACAATACAAATGTATTAAATTATATAAAGTTTAAGGTGACTAACATGCTGTGCTATTTGACGTCAGTGTTAGGATTTAATTTGGGCATAAAATACCAGCACTGCTAGACAGTATTAGATTCTGAATCCTGATTAGATATATGCTTTAAATGTATTCTTCATCACACTTTGCCTAAATTAATAAATGCATAATAAACGCACATTCATTTTCCATCATCACATTACATCAAATAGATTTCTCAATACTGCTGAAGTTTCACAAATAAATGTTTTTACTTGAAAGGGAAATGAATAACCATTAGGTCTCCCCAGTAATTTAGAGAACGTAGAAAATAACCAGAGCCAGCTCTCACATCTCTCCTCAGGTTATTCTGACAAAAAGATAATTTTATGGGGTTTTTTTCTCAGGTGGCATTTTTTTGAAGAGCATTCTTAAACAAACAAGCTCTACAAAATAAAAGGAATATCAGAGACACCATAAATTGGTAGAACAATATTAAACAAACTTTAATAAAGTGCACTTCATCAAAATGAAAAAAAAAGAAAGTTTTAAGAAAAAGAAAATCTCACGAGCATGATCTATTTGTTCACATAATAATATGAAAAATAAATACGTTTGGTCTGCCATTTTTCAGTTTGGATTTGCCTCTCTGCAGTTTGTGTACATCTACAAAGTGCTGGTATTAGAAAAATCTTTGTGACTGTGAAATTTTTGTTGGATATTGTATTGCTGATTTTTCAATTAATATGGTACTGTTGTTTGAACATTTCTTTTTAATCTGGCTTTTGGCAGACTCATTGTTGCCTAGCCAACAGCACAGGGCTCAAGGCAGGAACATCTCTAGACAGGGCACCTGTAAATCGTTGGGCACATGCACTAACGCAATCATACAAACTCTCACACACTAGGGGCACTTTAGAGACACCAATTAACCTAACGCATGTCTTCAGAATGTAAGAATAAATTGACACAGACATGCTGACTCAACACAGAAATGACACAGAGCATTTTTTTGTTATGTTCAGTCTTATAACTGGAACAAATTTTTATAACTTGTGCGTGAAAAAGAGATTTTAATATCAAGGGACGTCCTTACATAAATAAATAAACCTTTTGGCAAACAAACCATCATATCAGCAGCACACAACCTTGTTCTCTTTGCTGTTTTATAGCTCCCTCTGTTTGATTTTAGAGTATTCTCTTACAATTCCAGACATTTTTATTTTGAGAGGGTTTCATTTGCAGTGATGCACTGACAGTGCATACATACTTGCAATAACTAATTTGTACACATGTTGTTGTTCATCACCGCACAACAACAAAAACACGAAAAAGTTTAGTCTGTCTTGGCAAAAAGACAGTATCAGTGTGTCCATTGTTCTGTAATTTTACCACTCATATTAAGATTTTGCTGCTGTTTGTTGTTCCTGTTACGCCTGTGTTGGTTTGGTAATGGACACTAAGAGGGAGTAAGCTGGTCACAATCCTTGAATTTTGGAATAGTGAGAGTGCTGGACGATTTAATGTTGGTTTGGTATACTGGTGAGCAACATGCAAAACATAAAATGCAGACATTTTCTGCTAAAATAAGATCTCTTTGCAATGAATTTATTTGACATGCTTTCAGGGAGACTCCCGCTTGCTGACTTATAACTTATAAAAATCCAGAGTAGCAAAAGGAAAGTCCCATATGAACCCTGACTTACAGTTAAAATGTACAGAACTGCACGTCACTTTCAGAGGAAATGAGCAGCAATGTGCAAAGTGTGTATCGGACAGCTACTTCCTGTCTCCTTTAGTTACCTTTTCGTCATAGGATCACAGTTTGTTCCAGTGTAGGTGGCAGTAGTGACTGAGTATCTGCATTAGACTAATAAGCTTTCTGGAACATTTTAGTGTGTTGTGCACTCAATATGTCACCCAAACCCGCAATGCATGAGTATTGTTACTTAAAAATGTTTGTCCCTTTTGCGGCTTAGCAGGGTTGCACAGTCTTATTTCCTGAGCCCATTGTGGGCCCTGACTAACAGGCTGATTGATATATTGTCACAGGCCTGTTATACAGCAAAAGAAAGCACTAAGAGATTTTTGAGAACATAAAACTGAGGAAACGTCTTTTTACGCTGTATGAATGTGTGTTACTTGACAAACTCGGCTGTATTACTGCTAAATGTTTATCAGGTACTGCAGGATAGTTTCTGGAATTAAACAGAATTTTGAACACTTAAGATTAAGATACACGAGTGTATAATATGTGCACAGAACATGTGCAGTACTGTGCAAAGGTCTTAGACCAGGTATGTTTAACTATGATGTAATTACCATATACATCTCATAGAAATTGTAGTCTATTTATTAAAATACAACCAGAAAATAATTAGAATCAAACATCTTATATAAACTACAGTGCCAATTATTTAGTGTGACCTCCCACTACACCTAAACAATAGGAACATTTGGAAATATGTTAAAGCTTGCAAATATTTATATGAAGTTCCGTGGAGAAGAATATTATGAAGTAATGAATGAGTCTGCATATCCTCCCCGTGTCTGAATTTATTCCGGGTACTCTGGGTACCTGCCAAAGTCCAAAGTTATGTGTGTTGGGTTAATTGGTGTCTCTAAAGTGGCCCTTAATGTGTGACTGTGTGTGTGTGTGTGCCCGATGGATTGGTGCCCCATCTAGAGTTGTTCCTGCCCTTGCTGGGTGGGCAGCGGCTGGCCCGTGACCCCGTGTGGATTAAGCAGAATGTAAAGAATGAATGAATAAAACCAAGTTTTGGATCCAATT
Source organism: Parotocinclus maculicauda (assembly GCA_034780255.1). NCBI lineage: Eukaryota > Metazoa > Chordata > Actinopteri > Siluriformes > Loricariidae > Parotocinclus > Parotocinclus maculicauda. Next base: position 21,596 of record JAUZSU010165842.1, on the reverse strand, counting down.
GTCAAAAAAATACATGGGGGCTTTTGCACAGTGAAAATCCATTTTTGTAAATAATATGCATCAGGTCAAAAGAATTGGCATACAGGACAGTTTTGAATAATGTGCAGTGAAGAAATAGCTAGCAAATGTTTTAATTATGTGTGTAGATGACAGAGAGAGAGAGAAAGAGAGAGACAATCTGATTTGGATTTTGGACAATCTGATCCTGTCCATGCCTCATCACTGTCAGTGTGTTTTGGAACTCTTGGGTGATCATACACCCTACTGAACCATCCAGTTTAACTTGAATAAATTACTTGCTACTCGATCATCATAATTGAGTTTGCATTTCATTTGCATAATCAAACAACTTTCTTTAAATTTCCATTTGCTTTTTAGATGATCTTATTTACTGAAACAAAATCAAATGCTTCTTTTTAATTGCTTCTTATTCATTTTGAAATATTCCCTCATTTTTTTGAGCAGTGTATTATGTGAGATACAGACAGACAGACAGACATACAGACAGACAGACAGACAGACAGACAGACAGAGACAGATAGATAGATAGATAGATAGATAGATAGATAGATAGATAGATAGATAGATAGATAGATAGATAGATATAGTACTTTATTTATCACACAGGGGGAAATTTACAGAGTACACAGAGGTGTTGTGAAGATGTGCTGGTTTACCACTGTGACCTTTCCACTGACTGTGGGGGCACTGCATGTATAAACCGAGACTTCCGTTTGTCGCCCTCTAACACACTGTAAATAGAATGAGGCAAACACAATAAGCCTCTTAAATCTATCATCACACTTTCATTGTCTCCCTCTTTGTTTTCTGTGTATGTAGGTGTGTCCATGTTTTTTATCTCTTTCTGAACACCAAATATCCCCATGATAGTGAGTTTCAAAGTAGTATTATTAGTATGCTAAATAAATTAACAAGCTAGTTTTATATATTTATAAAACACAGAAAGACAATTCCATACATTTAACAATGACCAGAAAAGGTTTCATTTAAAAGGTTTTAATTTAAAAGGTTAATTGCATTAATTAATGATGCACATGCTTTTTCTTTCCCAACAGAAACATGACACACTGCATTTCCTTTTTTAAGTGTGTACATTCCTCCTTTTTCCAAATAATAAAAAATATGAAACCCATTAACACGAGTCCCATGACAAGTGTTAAGAATGAATTAATTTATATGACACTGCTAAGGTAGTTTGCAGTTTGAGTGCTGCCAGGAAGTAGGGGTTAATTAGTTTCAGATCAAATATCACTGATTTAGAAGTAAAAACCAAAACCACTGACCTATTACCCTAAACACTGATCTAACTGAAATGGCTTACATAAGCTCAGAGATCAAGTCATTAACTATGCTATACATGCTAGCACTCCACAACATGGTGGAATTTCTATGAAGACTGCAGAAACAGCTGATCACAACAATGTGATCAGTAACCATTTTTACTATTAAGGCTGAGATATGTTATTATTATTATTATTGTTATTGTTATTATTATTATTGTTATTATTATTATTATTATTATTATTAATAATAATAATAATAATAATAATAATAATAATAATAATAATAATAATTAATTCATAATTATTGTGATAATTATTATTGTCTTTTTCTTAACAGGTTATCACACTATTTTTAGCCCATCTATGTCCATAGCTATTTATGAGCATAATAACACAAAAATACATATGCATATAAACATATATAGATATGGGTAACCATTCTGGTCAGGGATAGATAATTAACGAATAACTATCATCACAGTAGGGTGTTATTGCTAGATGACAGACAGTATGAAATGTTACACATTCTTTATATTAACTGGGAGTGATTAGTGTAGGGAGAATTTAAGTTTTACATTATTTCTCTAGACTCTACACTGTAACATATGAAAGACCAAGATGTTTACAAGGACAGTCATCTCCATCTTACGAGGCAGTTTTGGATGTAACACAATTCTCTAATACTGCCTGGTAATGATGCAGATGGCCCTCTACACACAACGGTTGAAATGTTGACCCACATGCATGCACACGGGATTCAATAAGGACTAAAAGATGCAAGAATGTGGGGTAATTATTAATTAATTCAAAAAAAGTTCTGCTGCATCTGGAGATTAAAGCAATCCACACTGAGATCATAGTTAGTATTTAATTATTAGGTTACTTTAGGAGGTGATGTTAACTTTGCTCTTAGTGCACATCTTACCTGGCAGTGCTGGGCTGATCACTGGTGTTCTAACACTGTCTGGTAATGATGCACACTTGAAGCAACAAGAGAAACAAGACGGAGATGCGTTATGGTTTTATTAATTCTAATGATTACAGTTTGTCTAAACAGTGATCCAACAACATTGTTAGTTTTTAAAAGGCTACTAAACTTACTTTCGCACCATATGTATGTTCAGTATTACTTAAAAACAAGAAAAGCAAGCTTTTTCTAACTGACATGAAAGGAATAAATTGCCATATTAACAGATGAGAGAAAGTTAAACATACACCACACATTTCATCCCACTTCTGTAATGAGACTTTTAATTTAACCATTATTTTTGCTAACCCACCCTGTCACACAGGCATAACAGGATGATTGCCACACTAACTGGTGTCCTTATGACCACCTCCCCCTCACACACACCCATTTTTAAAAATGTGCACTGTCAAAATGTGATTGGTCTTTCCAAGACCACTTTCATGGCTTATTGTGCTAGTGACACATGAGATGTGTGTGAGAAAAATTGTCCTTTTTTGTTATCTGTAATGACAAAAAGGAAGTCATTACTGTAACGGAAAAGATTAATAGTACTGTATAGAGAGCAGGCATACTCCTAGAGGTACCTAGATTTTTGGTACTTGGTACACTTGTTAATGTTAAGCAATATTTGAACCATAATCATGCACATTCAAAACTCATTGGATATATCAAATGAATTGTAACAACCATGTCATGTTCAAGGTAATGTTTGCCAAGGGCCTGGTCTTAAAGTCTAGTAACCAAACCTTTCTTTACTTTACCCCAGCCCCCACCAGTGACAGCATTTATACTGCTCTATTCATCTTTATAAAGCTTCCATGAACCTCTTCAATTACTCATTGTCATCTGCTGCCTTTATCTGTCTGCCTTTTAAAAAACGTAAATGACCACACCTAATTCTGTCCTCTTACTTTCTGTCTTTGTGCTGTTTTTTAACACAGTATGATTCTTCTTTGAAAGCCATATGAAGTCCTCTGATTTGCGTCTTACCAGGCATGTATAGATGTTGATACTTTCTCTAATACTGCCTGGTAATGCTGCCAATCACAAGGAAAATGGTCGTCATTCTGATTTTATTTTCCCCAGTCAGTAATATCTTTACCTTTACATTAATTCCTATTCATCTTCCGACTTCATATTTTCTGTGCAAAACCAATTATTGTTCGTATCAATACTGTATAATGTGCATTAATGTAAATTCTTATAAAAGTCATAAATTATTTACAATAAAATGTTGGAATTTAAAAATGTGTGCCTTGTTATTATGTTCTGTTATCTATCATGTGTTATTTTCACACACAATCAAGTAGACCAATAGAGCAAATAAAGGCCTTAGTAAGCATTAACAGTCAGGACTTGCAATGCATATGGCATGAGGCTCGTACTGTAGGATCTTGTCTCATGATCTCAAACATTTATTCTCTAAATTCTAAAAGAGCCATATTAAGGCACTCACATTTGTAGCTAAATCTGAGCTATCAAGTTAAAACTTTTTTTTTTCCTGCATGGCAAACAAACATTGTTTTTAAGCAATGCTGTGGGCAAAATACTGTGTCAGCAAATTTTGTTCTGACTTAACAGGAATATAAATTACAAACAATGATTATAGAGTGTGAGATGTTAGATAGCAATCACAGAAAACCCCTTGAATACTAGAGAAAAGTACTCTTTACAGTAAGAAATAGTTCAATTAACAGTATCCATTAGTCAAATTTGATATTAACTGAACCCGATGTTCAGAATAACATTAATAAAATGGGCATAGAACAAACCAGCACACCCCACAAGAAGGTTATAAGATCAAGTCCAAGACAGTATACAAAGAATGATCTGCTATATCTTTTTAGCAGTGTTCCTGTGAAAGTACACTGATAACCCTATGGTAGGTGTGCCTTATTTTATATCCATTGTATAAAGCTTATATGGTACCGAATATTTTATCAGACAGACAATTAATAAGCAGGCTTCTTAAATTTGCCTGACAAACAATCTAGGCCAAATATGAATGCTATAAAGGACATTAAGATACAAGGGCAAAAGTGTGAAGCAGAAGTGTTAAAAATGATTAAATGCCAATCATGTATAGTTGGGACCAAAAGTCTGAGACCACTAGTGAAAATGCTTGTCTGGATCTAGGTGGAAATTCATATTGCAGCAGAATAATGATGCAAAACACACCGTAAAGCTTTACAAGAACTACCTGACGAATATAGTTTTATGGACTGCTGACTGTGGCCCCTTCCTCCACAATCACATGATCTAGACCATATTAAGTGTTTATGGAGGAACTTGAAAAAAGAGAAGGTTAACATACTAGATGCTCTTTGGAATACTGAGAAATCATGAGGAGCCCATGAGTTGCGTGGTGTTGTTGGTAGGTAGCACTTCCCTGATACGGTTTCTTACACTTTGTGCAGAAATTCTTTATGCAAACCAAAAAATATTTGGAAGAAAAATGCCATCTGTGTACATAAAAAAGTCTTAGACCTTTGAGTTCAGCTCATAAAAAAATGGGAGCAAAAGTGTTGCTTTTATATTTTTGTTCAGTATATTTGCCGATGCCACAATGCTCTTCCACAACCATGTACTGTGACGATTAGACTTCGTCAGATCCCACTCATCCCTGAAATTACCTTTAAATTAACTGTGAATATTCCACTTGTGCTACTTACAATGTAGTATTTGACAATTTTCTTCAACATATAAATGAACAAGCAGAATATTCCTTGTCTTTTTAACAGGGTTCCCTTTATATACCATTAGGCGATATATAAGTAGAACTATAGAACACAACCCTTCCATGCACCATATGTCATCTAAGGTTTTATTAAGTGGTTGGATATATGAAAGTATATGCTATATCAAACGGAGTTGAGCATCACATACAGACACAACAGGCTACATTTTATGCTCCCTGTGCTCTGTGGGGACACACATAACCCTGAAGAGTTAAAACATGCAAAAATCCTGAACATTCAGTCTTCAAAAGGTGTCAGAAGATCGACGAGTTTTGTTCTTGGGCTGAACAAAGGCCACTGGAAAAGTGAATGGAGCATTTTGCCCCTTTAAGCGCGTATCAGAGCTCTTCCATACCAGTAGATAGCAGTAGAAACATATTATGGTCTTCGAGCCACACAAGTCAAAGCAGCACACGGATCGGTTCCTTAGCACAATTTGTGGTGTTGCGTAAAAATTGTTTTGGAAAGTACAAGTTTGGAAGTTTTCTATACGATCGTTTAGAATCTACAATGTCGGGAATCCCACCAGATTCATGGCAACCTCCTACAGTTTCACTGGAGACTAGGTAATCTCAAACACGTTGTCTTTCTGAATGAATGAGTTGAGCTAGCGTAGCACAGTTTATCATCCAACAAACACACTGGGTTTTCTTACGTGTTTTTTCACTTTCGATTTCAAATAGAAAAGGCCAAAAACATAGCCATCTAGCTAAATTACCTCTCCGCAATCCAATGCTGTTTATACAAAATGTTTTGTTCCACAGACTAAAATAAGAGAACCTAACAGTACTTTATTTTAAATCATAAGTACGTCTGTTCCACTTAATATATGTACAAATATACTTATGCAATGTATATTACCTTTTACTTCCTCTACTTGTTGCTCATGTTTTTGGGAGAATCTGACACTGGTAATTCCTTATTGTAAGGAAGTGGCCTCGTAACAGATGTTTTAATAGTAGATTTGAGTATGTTGCGTTTTGATGTTATAACATAATATGTGTTAGTCAGAAGTTATCTCAAAACATAGGATGTTCAAAAGCCATGTGGTGTGAACGTTATGAGAAACCTGACATGTGACACTGCAAATATGGGGGACCAGCCTTTTATCCTGGTCTCTGACCTATTAATGAGAGTTGTGATGGGGTGTTTAAAAACATATATGAAACTGGACTAATTACACCCCTGTTTACTTTTTGGAGTACTTTGCATTGCTGCCATATTTGACTGCTTTTGCAAAGTGGCTTCTCTACTTGTGTCCTCAGTGCAGCGTCCCATCTCAGATGCTGATGAAAATGCAGCTGTATTGATGTTGTCAAGTCAAGATAATACCCCTAATCATTATAAAAGTCTGTAGTTATTAACTTCACATCACCCCCAGACATCTGTTGATCAGGCATTTGCTACATTATATGATATAGATGAGGGATTGCATGACTTTTTTAAATAGTCATGTTTCCATAGACAAAACAAAGGGAACTCTGGAGGTCCTTATTTTTAAATATAAAAAAATATATATTTGTAGTCTGTAATTAGCATAGTTCAGAGCTAATTGAGCAAAGAATTCATCAAATCGTATTTGAAAAAACAGACACACACGGTCTCAAACTTAAAAGCACTACGAGATTTTCACTTCATGCCCACTTGCTGGACAGCTTGCTCTGTTTTCCTTTACCTGCTGTTTTACAAATGAAGCACTGCCGTGCTTTACTGTAGAAATGTACTCGTCTTTCCTACTAAAGTTTGATTGGGACAGACTTTACTGCCTTCCTGCATTCTTGATACTGTTTGTTTTGATTACAACATCTCATGGCAACTCTTAGTATATACAGGTAAACTTGGGTAAACTTAGTTTGGCAAAAATGGTAATACTATAATAGTTTTTGAGTCAAATTACAGAGTGCATCATCAATAAATTTCTTGATAAATGTAGGTATTGATACGCAGTGTGAACACTGACTCAGAACTATAGAAAATAGTATTTATTAACATCCCTAGGAAGAATGTTATTACTTGAACTTGACAGGCTAATTTAATAAATAAGAGTTTTGGGAAACACAAAATTCAAGAATTATACTTGTATGTGATTTTTATCTGTCTAAGAATTCTACATAAAGGCATACATTTTTTTAATGGAAAGTTATTCATTGATAAAGAAAAGCAGAGGCTGCTCACTTGTGCCTGGCTCTGTGTTGTTGCTAGCTTTAATTGTAACCTCTTTACTTTTTAAGTTAGTCCATTTTCACATATTCAGGGGAGGGATGCTGTTTCAATTGTCTTCATTGTTCCAAAAGTTTCCTCCACTGCTTATTTTTACTCTGCATGTATTGCATAAAGCACACTGGAGGGCTTCGCTGCTGAAGACATGACTGCATCTGATATATATATATATATATAGTGAGAGGCTATTTAATATACTAAGTAGCACTCAAAAACCAAGACTTCCTCATCATCAGTGTGCGTCGGCAGCAGTCCCACAAAGAAACCAGCGAGTGGCTGAGTTGTATTTAACACATTAACCAAATTCTGGATAAAGTTAGTAAAAGCCCTGTGCTGTTAATCTGTGACTGTGCTTGAATTAAACTATGTTAAACTACGTCTTTGTATGTGATTTAATATACATTTTATCTATGAAACTATATAGATCTAAAGAGTGATGATCTTTTCTCTTTTCTGATCTTCAGTATGGGAACCATCGTGTTGGAGTTATACTGGAAACACGCACCTAAAACTTGTAAGAACTTTGCAGAGCTAAGCAGAAGAAACTATTACAACACCACCAAGTTCCACCGCGTCATTAAAGACTTCATGGTTCAGGGCGGTGACCCTACAGGAACCGGTATGTTTTCATCAAATTTATTTTTATACTGTAATTAAAAACAGTTTAGTTTAGTATTTAAAAGACTCATTTATTGATCCCCCAGGTCGTGGTGGTGCATCTATATATGGAAAACAGTTTGAAGATGAGCTTCACCCTGAGCTGAAATTCACAGGTGGGTAAAACCATAGCTATATTATGTAATACAAGTGGTCTTTGGCCAATAATGAAATTTTGACAACCAATTATTTTTATAAGGAGTTATTGCAATAGATTTTAATAGTGATCCTAATCCAGTTAGAAACCATATGTTACCGTTACGGAGTCATCCTAAACTCTCTGAAGCACAGACCCCAAGTAAAATTTCCAGTGCAATTCGGTTAAACAACAATAGTGTCACACTGGTACTTTAGCATCCTTATTCTGAACACGCTCATCCAATTTACTTTTTACATTCAACTGGATCTCCTTTAGCAGACTCTTTTTCATTTGCTTAGGTCCCTAAAACTGTTTGAATATTTCAAAGTGGTTTTCAAAGTTTGAATATGTGGAGTTAATTGGCTATTCTCTTTGTATAATATGCGTCTATAATAAAGCCACAGCTAAGGGTGATTTTGTGTATGTTCACGAAAAAAAAAGAAAATATTTAATAAAATGAAAGAATAAGACATTTTTGAAAAATTCAACTTGTATCAGTGCCTAACTAAATGATCACAATGCTCGATATTATTAACTGAAGCCTATAACAGAGCCATATTATATGCTAGACTGACCATGTTGGACTAGCAATGTATTTTGCAGCATGTGTTTTCATTTCCAAGACCAAGTGGATGGGCACTTTCAAGAGAATTAGGGTACCGTTTAATTCAAGGACACGTCGCGTAGTTTTTACTTTGTAGGGATTAAAGGAAATTGTAAGAGGTGGTTTGGTGTTTGTAGCTTTCCCCCCCTTTAATTTCCAGCTTTGTATTTACAGTTAAATAACAGAACCAGCTTGCAACTGATCATGGTTTATTTTGTATATTTATTTTGTAGGTGCTGGAATCCTTGCAATGGCTAACGCTGGCTCTGATACAAACGGCAGTCAGTTCTTTCTGACGCTAGCCCCCACACAGTGGCTTGATGGAAAACACACTATATTTGGACGTGTTTCCCAGGGCATGAGTATTCTAAATCGAATTGGCCTAGTGGAGACCAACAGTCAAGATCGACCTATTGATGAGATTAAAATACTCAGGGTGACTCTACCTATCTGACACATACTGCCATATGCCTACATTTAATTTTGTACAGTGTGTTTTTACAACAATAAACGCAACAATTTCTAACATAAGTAGTTGTGAGAGGTTTTTTGTAGTAACATGCAGGATGTGGCCATATGGCAATGTCATTAAATATTACATAAAGACATCACATCCTGTTTTAACACTGCTTAATCTGGTCAGGGTTGCAGTGGAGAGTCTGGAGCCAAACTTGGAATTCACTGGGTCCAGGGGCTTATTAAGTTTTTAAAGGGCAACAAAAGTGAACTGAATCAAATGCATTACAGCTGTCGTTTCTTTATACTGTATAATATCTGTAAAATAGGATACCACAAAGTAAAAGAAAGTCTAGATAGCAGACTTGCTTTTAAACAAAAACCTGCCATTTAAAACACAGGGGGTCAATTAACCTCATCCATCTTTGGACTGTCAGAGAAAACCAGAGTACTTGGAATAATCCCACGCAAAACACAGGGATGACATCCAGACTCCACAGAGAAAGGACCTATACCATGCCACCTGGGGACCGAACCCAGGACCATCTTGTTGTGCAGTGATGGTGATACCTAGCGTGTTGGTGTCATTTTCAAATGAATCACTTTTATTCAATTCCCAGTGGTGCATTATTGCATGGTCAGTTCTAACATACAGCAATGCTTGGCTGTGCCTGGAGGGCAGACCAGGCTAGAGCATAAGCATCAGACTCCCTTCATGACCCTGACTGGGACTAATACACTGCTCACAAAAAACGGGATATTTAATTAGGGAATATTCCATTTTCATGTATCCCCTAATTTTTGTGAGCTGTAGATTCCCCCAAAGCCTTGATTTGTCTGTGGATTAATATTTTACTTGTAATATCTTTGTCACTATTGAAATGTTGTACATTGTCCTCAACTGCACACAAAGGATATTACACAGTCAAACACAGTAGATTTCTATGTTATTGATTTAGTATACACATACAGAAAGTGACTTTAAAATTAGATTGCTCCAACATTAAGCAATTAACATGATGTGCTATTTTCTTGTACGTTCTTTCTGCACTCTACCTATCTTTCTGGACTTTCTGTATTAGCACTACTTAGGGCTGCTTATATATTTGATACATTTGTTAACTTGCATACTAGTTAATCACTAAACTATTCATGTCTATGATAATTGCTACAAATCCTTAAAAAAGTGTATATGAACAGACCAGTTTAAGCACATTTACTTCAATGTTGGTGCTCTAATTTTGAAATCCTACAGGTGATTGTGTAACTTATAACAGAAGATTGCACAAACTTAATGTGTTTACAGTATTCTGATGTAAAAGTATTATTCATTAGTACAAGCATTTCATTACAGTTCCAGTTTTAATATTGACATTACATTGAATCACATTCATTTTTTTATTGTACAAGTCTTCCTCTTGAAAGGTTGTTACGACTGAAAAGAACATTCAGTATGGGGCATGCCTGCTTCGCATTGTCAGGAGGAGGGAAGAGTCAGGACTGCAACTACAACAGACTACTGAAGATCTCATCTCTTCGGACAGAGAAGACAATGCATTGTTCATCGACTGAAATTAATTTCGATGTACTGATTGTTCTTCCTACAATTCACCAGCTCTGGCAAAAGTAGTGTGTTGCGTAAATGAACACAGGAGAAGCGGACCGCCACCGCATACCCATATATATGTTATGTACACACACAGAAATACATACTTACAAGAAAATGTAAATACTGCATACAAAGAAACCAACTGGGAAAATTGTAAATTTCAAGACAAAAACAGTAACACTTTTTCATCGAGGATAGAAACATCAAGTGTAAATCGCTTTACAAGTCTGTCTCTGTGTTACATTCATACAGAGAGTAAGACTGTTCAGAGCTTTGAGCCCAGCAATCTCTACTGAAGAGTCCATGCATGAGCTTATGTTGATCGCTCTGAGACACATTTGGCACTCATTCACATTAATGTGCAGCACATCACAGTACGTGAGCTCTGCCTAAGCCTTATTAAGACAAAATATGAAACCCGGCTGCCAGTTAAATCATTCAGCTTTGAGTTAGGTTTCCTTCAAAATCCCCTTTCAGGCTTGGATGAAAATAGACTAATAGAACTTGAATGCAAATGTTAGCTATGACATTGCATTAAAAAGAGGTACATAGTTGTGTTCATGAAAACAAAAACCAACAAGTAAACAAGGACCACAGTTATGACACTGAGTAAATGCTAAATGACCATTAAAAATTTCTTTCTACAATTTTACAGCGGGGTATTCAATAAATCAGGATCAGTGCAACTAGCCTGGGTATAATAAAACTTAACCCATGATGCATGAGATTTACAGCAAAGAGCCATTTCATATTTACCCTGATAATGGAATAAATTGTATGGTAAGCATGGAAAACTTTGACTCACAATCCAAAGAGGTCTCACATGACTGACACAGGATTCTAAGACATCGTACGATACCTTCATTTTTTCACAATTCAGTAACAATACATAGCTTTATGAGATTGTTTGGCAAAAACATCACATATGGCATAATCAGGTCATCTATGATTTGATATATCTCACAGTTAATACAATCTCCCTTTCCCCCCAATGCCTGGCTGAAGCCCAACAGCATGCGTATCAGGCCTGAGAAAGACAGCAAGCGCTGATCAAGACCTCTTTGAAAAGTAAGGAAAACTGCGGTTTTTAACCACATACAGACCTTAATCTTTCACGACTCAGACAAGCACTGATACTCATATGAGCCCATTAGTTGTTATTGCAAAATGTTTTCACACAATAATACCAAAAATATAGATGTTAAAACTAGATTGACTCTCTCAAGTGTTAAAAAGTGTCCAAATGGTTATCATCGCATTCATAGAGAGTGCACTGCATGCACTGCAATGCCTTTAGGTGAGTGTGAGTTGCATGTTGATTTTGTTTGGCTTGACCTTCCTACAGCCATACCGGAATGAGGTGCAAGGCTCTGTGAAATAAGGTTCTATATCTATTAACTATGCTGTAGGAATGTATTTTAAACATGGCATTCATTTAAGTTGTCTGACAAGAAGGTTAAGCGGTTTTAAGTCATCTAATAAGAAGCTAAAAGGGTGTAAGGTTCAAAATCATGGTGGTGTTGGGGAGTTGTACTCAAAGAAAGAGCCACTGATGGCCTTCAGATCATTCTAGTATGGCTGCTAGTTCCAGCATGAAATGCCCAGTTAACATCCCCATCTCTCTACACAGAATTAAATAACTGTTGTGACTGTTTCCACCTGTTTTCCAAAGTTTCATAGAAAAATATTAGCACTTCCATAGCTGAGTGCAATGCCTTCTTAAGAGTGTGTACCTAATCACAAGTTATACAAACAAGAGAGCGCAACCTCACTGTTTGTTGATCAGTTTGAGTTAAATAAAAGTGCCAGGTTGTCTGTCTATCTATAGAGTACTACATAGAGCATTACACCTTTAATGGTGCCAGTACTATTTTGATATACTATTTAGTAAAGTGTGACACTAAATGTGATTTAGGAAAAACGTTTATGAAATGTGTATTGGTTAACAATAGTTCTGACAAATAATCTTTAGTTGAAATAAAATTGCTTAAGAAATGTAAGACAAAGCTATAAAAATGTAACAAAACCACAGGTCAGACAAAGGCCAAATTCCATTAGTCATTAATCAACATATTAAAAGATCACAGAGTACGCAAATAAAATTAGCCAAATGTGTATTAGCATTTGTAAATCAACCATTGGCTTTAAAATAGTGCAATCATTAAGTATTAGTGCAATAATTAAAATGTTTAAAAAACAGAGTTGTAGCAGAAGAGGATGACAATGTTTTGTCCCAAATGGTTAGAAAAGCTAGGATGACATTTGAGGATTTGCTTATAAAAGTAGAATATTTTCCAATCCAATCCAATCCAATAAGGTCTCCAAATCCAAAATGATATGTCACTTCTGTCTCAACACATCAAAGTGTTTGAAGCATATGTCTTCTAAGCAAAAATCTCAGACTTTTGCAAAATGCCAATAGAACTTTGAATTCTAAGAACCAAGCTTTATGGTCCATTGAGGCAAACATTGAGACAAAAAACATTGGCTAGTTTAGTGTAAAAAAACAAAAACAAAAACTGGTATGGTGAAGGATCTGTCATGCTGTGGAGCTATTTGCCTCTGATGTCTTTGGAGACAATGTAAGGATACATCATGGATCAAGTATTACAGTAGAAGACTACTCATTGCTGGTTATGCTGATAAAGGTAAGTAGCACAGAGTAAATGCAAAGTGCCATTGATTGTGGTTGATGTGGTTTTGTTAAAAATAAATTTTCTTTAGTATATTTATTTCAATTAAATATTTAATTTCACTCAGATTTTCAGTGTGACATCAAACCAATTTTTTACAGACATTTACTTTACTTTTTTTAAACCAAGGGTACCAATTTGGAGGGGACCTTACATGTATAAATAATTTGATTGCTATGCTTAGATTTCTTGAACTGCAAATTATAACTTTAGAAATGTAATCATAAATTTGAATATTCTGAAAAATAATCAACAAAACAAGATTAAGCACATGTAAACATAATCATGAAATTTTGAAAAAGTGGTGGAAACTATAGACCTGAAGATTAATCACCTGTTTTCCCATTAAGATTAAGCTTAATGTGCAGCAACACAATTCCTCACCTCACCTCACATTTGTCAAATAACTTTAGTCATTATCCATATTAGTATTTCCACAATATAGTAAATCTACAGTTACCATACGTAGAACAGACAAATATGAACCTTTACTGCAATTCCGTTACAATAAAACATCCATCTGTGGAAATGCTGTAAAACATAAAATCTTGAACCATCTGTCACTGGTCTGTATAAATGACATGTAATGCCTACATCATCAACACTGTAGCCCTGGATAGCTTAGACTCGTATTGTATTTGTTATGTACAGCTGTGTATTATTTTCAGCTGTAGATGAAAGCCCTAAATCCATATTCACCATTGGCACATGATTCAGTATTGTGTTTACCTGTTTGGCACATTACATCACTAAATTAGAATACTTGTGTTACAGTTCTAAAATGAATGTAACACTGACAAGCTAGATTCAGTAGTCTTCCTCATCACCGATCTTAAACATCTCTTATAATATTATCAAAGTGACATAATATTCTTGTTAAGAGTTAAAACAATAAGATTCAACTAATCAATAAATGCATAAAATACATAAAATTAAATAAATTGTATAAATAAATACGTTTTGCCCATTTAAGGCATGGAATGGCATTGATTTAGATATAAAAAAATAATGAATGTTCTTTCCTCTGCATATGTATGTCTATGACGCTTTGCACAGTTTTTTTTTTTGTTTTAATTTACATAAATACACACTCTTGAATTTGCACTTCATTAATACTTGAACATAAATTACTCACAGATAAGTTCTTTTGAGGGCTTAGGAACAGCGGTCAGACTCCTTATTACAATCTTATTACTATTCTTTACTCAATCATGTCTTTCTTAAAGACGCTTTAAATGTATTTAAATGTATTTTCTAAACTAACTGAAATTATATAGTTCTATGATCAAATGTATTTGATGGTTAAGAATGTGTTCTTATATGAAACTAATAAATTAGAAACACAAATTAACCAGAGGCCAGGAGCCAAAAATCCTTTATAAACAATCTATTCTCCATTGCTGTAAAGTACAGATCACTGGCTGCTGCTCTGAATAAAGAATGTTTTTTTTCAACACTTTAGATTTTGTAACCTTCCAGAGGCACAAATTAAATGTTACTTTAGAAACGGGGGTAAATTACATTTTTAAGGTGACATGTAACATACACTAACTAATTTAACCCTTGTACCAAAACCAGACATGGACCACCACTAAAAATGGAATTCATTTTCCTAAAATTTGGTCTTACTTCATCTAGCTGGCTTAAGGATAGATGTGTTAAGACAATGAGTGTGCGGATAAAGACTCCTGTATGGTGAAAGGATGATACCGCCACCAGAGCTCACATCTAACATCTATGTTTCCTGCTCTTACCCATAACTTGCTCTATTTCTCTCTTTTTCTCTCAGTTTGTCTCACAGAGGCAAGTCGGTGCTGTTGTGGCGAGTTTTCCGTGATGTTCCATCATCACGTGGCAGGGCTTTTTGAAGGTTGGACATGGCAGCGGTTTTCTGCAGGTCAATCACAGCGTAACACTCACCACGGCGGGAGGGAGGCATCAGTGTCGCAGCAGGCAAGCCACGCTTCATTGGAGGCGGTCTCTGCGGCACTTGAGCGCCGCCCCCTCCATGTCCTGGGCAACTCGAGCCACCGGCCTCCAAGTCCACCTGGATGTAGTTGAGCTGGCAAGGAGGAGGTGGTGGCAGGTGCCGGCCATGCTGTTCACAGGCAGAATTGCCAACTGTGCCACGGCCTGCCCGCTGCCTTCGGAAATCAAAATTGAAAACTCGGCCTCCCCTTTCAGAAGGCTGAGGATGAGGAGGGCAGGAGTGATGGAGATGGGCTGGAGGCTGGAGCTGTCAGGAATACAAGATGTGAGTAAATTCCTATAGTGTGGCAACACCAGGTATGTATAATTATAGCATAATGACCATGTAATCATTATTTTTCAGGAAGCTTAGACTGGAATAGTTTAATAGTTTTTGGAAAAGGAGGCAGCCACAAAATCAATTATTTCAGATGGGGAACAGGAAAAAAAGGCTAAGATATTTTAAAGCTAATAAAGATTGGCTCATTTTCAGTGACACTGACATGGTGGTGGTATGTTAGTGTATGTTTTACTGGTATGATTGCATCAGACACAGCAGAACTACTGGATCAATCACTGTGCACTCTATTAGGCATCTACTTTACTGCTCCACCTTGTAAATGTAAACTCAGCTACAGCAGCTAATCTGTTCTTGAACAGTTTGTGTTAGTAATCCTTTTTATCTTTCACAGCACAGCCGGGTCTGATTCACTCATACACAACACAACACACACTAACAGACCACCATCATGTCAGTGTCACTGCAGTGCTGAGAGTGAACCACCACTCAAATGTTATCTGATCTGTGGTGATCCTTACTATTAGAGAGCGGAGTAAAAAGCATGTAGAGCTATTTGATACTATTCTTTAACACAGTAGTGAAGTAGCATTGTAAACACAACATCATTTGTTTTCTCCATCGATCCATTCTTTATCTTCCACTTAATCCAAATGGGGACGCGGGCCAGCCAATGCCCACCCAGCAACTCTGGGCGCAAGGGCAGGAACAACCCTAGAATCCTAGGGCACCAGTCCTTCATAGGGCACACACACGTAGTCACGCACTAAGGGTCACATTTAGAGACACCAATTAACCTAACACGCATGTCTTTTGACTTTGGGAGGAAACCCAGACAGACGTGGGGAGGACATGTAGACTCCACACAGAGAAGAACCAAGCTGCTCCACTCTAGAATTAAATCCGGGACCTTCTTGCTGCTTCTACTGACTAAGCCACTGTGCTGCCTAATTCGTTTTCTAACGTGTATAATTTTTCAATAATCTTCTATCTATCTATCTGATCAACCTACAAACCTATGCTCACAAGATCTTAAACAGCTAGGCTCACTCCCTCTTTCAACCTCCGTAACTTTGATGATCACATTTTCTCCACATTTTTTCCGTACTTGCTCCACGTCTCTGGAACGCTCCTTCTGGAACCTTTAAAACTTCAACAGTTAGTTTCTTTGTCTATATTCAAAACTCTTTCACCTTCAACCTTCCTTTGATTAAAATAATGAAAACATTAATTTTTAAATGAAGTGCCGGTGTAAGTGGTGACAGTGCAGCACTAGATGCACCAATTTTCCCCACCTGTTCTGTATTGACGTAGTTCTGCAAAGCATCGCGATGAATCCCACCACTGCCACCGCCTTCCTGATGATATCCATTCGGAGTTCCAGGTCCCTCTGAGTATTCGTACTCATCAAAGTCCTCCTCTTCTTCCTCCTCATACTCGTCGTCCTCTTCATCTTCATCCTGGTCCTCTTCTTCATCACGCTGAAGCGCACGGTATTCCCAAACGGGTGGCAGTGACGGGAGGTTCTCATAGTTAAGCAGTGCAGAGCGACGGTGACCCCCACCATAGCCCTGCGGCGGCAGCGACGAGGTGTGTGTGTGCGCGAGGGGTAGTGAGTGTGGGTGTGTGTGTGGGTGTGTTTCTCCAGTTGTGCTGCTACTGCTGCTCGAGCCCACAGACTGTGACTGAGAGGCGCTGCTAGGGCTCAGCCTCTGTCTACGAGGCCCTCGCAGCCCATTAATGTTTTCGTATGTTAGCTGGCTGCCTGGGCATGGCTCCATGCTGGAGTGCCTGTGCATATGATGGTGATAGTGGTGGTATGAGTGTGGGTTACACATGTGAAGGGGTGGAACCTCTTCCCCTTCAGTTTCAGAGCTGCCATCAGGTGCTCGAAGCGGGTTCATGGCATGCCGCTCTCTGTCTCGCTCCATTATGTGACGTTGTGCTGGTGTCGGGCCCAGCATGAACTTCACCTCCTGAGCTCCGGGCTGGAGGAACAGCTGAGGGTCCTTGTGGGAGTCGTCCATGTTGCAGCAGTGCATGCTGGGTTGGCCAGGTGTGGTAGAGGTCTCAGTAAAAGCAGGGGGTCGAACTTCTGGCAGGGGACGAACACAGTGGCGGCTGGCAAGTTCACTCTCCATACTCACTGTGTTGACATATGTATGTGTCTGTAGACATGGAAAAAGTAGGTTACTATGGGTATCATTTTATTCTTATTGCAATACTGGTGAGATTACTGTAATTATGTACTGCAATTGTATTTCAAGTGCAGTTTTTTAGGATTTACCATGCCTATAGTAATTCACCAAACTGCAGTAAAATATTCACTTATCTTACAACTAAAAAAATATGGAATTACTCACTGTTAAGGAAAAAATATGATTAGGGATCGTCATCATCAACAACAACAACAACAACAACAGCAAATCACAATTGCTTTGCTTTTATTGTGATCGGAGTTCTCAGAGACATGGACGTAATTAATGAAAGCAATACTCAACATCAATCTTTCTTAACCATCCTTTGTTGGATTGTGTCTTGTCCTGGACCAGCATCTTAGATTTCAGAATACATTTTCAATCAGATTGAGAGCTGAACCGTTTGCTATGCAAACTAAGTTGATAAATCTTTCCTGAAATAAAAGCTTTTTAGTACTGTTTTGCAGATTTACACTCTTTACAGATTTTGCTTGTCATTATCACTGTAAGCTGGGGACTGTAGGGCTAAATAGCTGTAAAGATTCTTTGAGACAATGCTGTAATGTAAATATATATATTTAAGAAAGATCAACATTCTTAAAATGACATCATCACCAAAGCTTTTTCTGTCAACTTAATAAGAAATGTGTGCAAAATTATCTACACACCTGTACATTGACAGCTGAAGGAAAGACTTCTATGTCCACTGGTGTTTTGCCTGACATGTTACACCATAACTTAAACTGTGTATAGGGTTAAAAATGAAATTGAGATAAAAAAAAATTTAAATTATGTCAAATGTGGTGAATCCATTATTTTTGACAGGGGTTGTATAAGACTTTTGACATTGTCGACACATGCAGAAACTGACCATCCTCAACTCTAAAGACCTGTAAGTCCTTCAAACTTGTCACTACCCTCTCAGTAAGTTCTTGATCAATATTATTTACTTGATTATCTTCCGGTTTGGAGGGACGGTCAAATTTAGGCAAGGTGTTAGTGGTGGCATACACTTTCCACTTCTTAATAATGTTCTGAATTGTTCTCTGAGGGATTGCTAAAGTAGTGGAATCCTCAAGAAACTTGTGATCTGAAACATGATTTGTTGTACCTGAGCAAATTTATAATGATTATTCCAAACGAGCAGATGGCATACCCAAACTTAGATTTTTTGCTAACTAAATGTTACAATTGACCTAAATGTGCCTGGGTGTGCAGCAGTCGAATATTCTTTTTTTTATATACTTTTTATAGTTTTTAGAAAATAAACTTAAATATGACAATGAATTTGATCAATATAAAAGCATTAGTCCTCTCGTGTGCTGCATATGTGAACGTGTATATATAGCGTGTCGAATGGGTGTCATACCTGGTCATCAATCCCCATGAGACTGTGTCTGTGGTCATCAGAGAGGGAGGGTTGTGAGGACTCTGCACTGATAGGGTATCCTGGATATCCATTCGGATAAGCCTGCACTGGGAAGCCAAGAGCTACACACAGATGTAAAGTGGGGGTCAAAGTGGTTTTAGATGCACATGCTTATACAGAATGAGTTTCTGTAATGTATAATGTAGAGCTGCTCTGGAATGTCCCAAATTGGGCTGTCGAAATGAACACATTAATGCCGTTAACATTTTCATTACTATACTATGAGAGACACCCCTATTTATTGGCTGTGTTCTAAATGACCTCCTTATCATCATTTCCAACATTCTACATACCATATATTTCACTTTTAGCCTATAGCAGGGTTTCACAAATCCTGGTCCCCACCACTCCGCACGATTTAGAGTTTCCCTTGCTCCCAACACACCTTTTTCAATTACTCAAAGCTCATTAACAAGTCCATTACTGACTACTGGCCTATAGAGAATAGCATGTGTAATGCTTTCTAATGCTTCCGTATAAGATTATTTATATTTTATATTTGCTGTTTACTGTGTGATTCTTCTGCATAAACACACAAGAGATGCTTGCACAGGGCGCATTCCAAATTTTCTAAAATGCAGTGGCACACTGGAGATTTAAAAGCAGTCAGGGGGCCCGTAGGAAATCAGAAAGTTTTATCAGAAAAAAACAGTGCTGAGAATTGGCTTAAAAACTATTGGGCATGAGTTTTAGGCAGTGTGTGCCTCAAGACCACAGTAATTGCCTGGTTTGACAACATGCCTGGCATAAAAAAAACAGTTTTCAAATGCTGTTTCATAATAAGTACAGTATAACAAATAAGCATATAATAAAATGAATCATTTGCATTAAAAAGGTATCATCACAGTAATCATCAGTGCATTTGACTTACCTCAAAACCGAGAACTTAGAACTCAAATCTGTGTCATTAGTGAATTCAATCTGTTCATGACGTGGAAAACACAGACACTTTTACAGAAGGCTTATTGGTTTTGTTTTAATCAGCTGATTTGTACTGATGCCATTTAATCTGAAGCAAATGCTACAGAGATCTAATTAAAAAGTGGACAAATTGTGTTGCATCATCAGATCACAAAATTTGGGGTTGAAAGGGTTGGATAACAGTGATTATTGATGTGTAGTATATACTGTACACTTGAATTCAAATGTGTTTCTGTAATGAGAATGTTTTGCAATTAAATGAAATCAAGTACATTTTATGCATTTTGCATTTTAAACCTTATTAGGTTTGACCCTCACCAGATCCTAAATGTCAGGTGCTAAAAGTCAACTTATAAACATAACCATTTGTGAACATAATGCAC
Source organism: Parotocinclus maculicauda (assembly GCA_034780255.1). Lineage (NCBI taxonomy): Eukaryota > Metazoa > Chordata > Actinopteri > Siluriformes > Loricariidae > Parotocinclus > Parotocinclus maculicauda. The sequence goes on along the minus strand of JAUZSU010165842.1, from coordinate 1,009 downwards.
AATTCTGATGGCCTGGAGTTTAGTTTAGTCTAAGTTTGTTTAGTCTAAGTCCAAGCTACAAAGACTTCCACAAATGACTATAGTGAAAGAAGAAGCATATCTGGGATGTATCTGTAGTGTCAATGATTATTCAAAAACTGAAAGCATTGAAGGATTCCAGCCTTTCCAGGAATAAGCAACCCATAAAATGTGTCAGATTCATGATCAGAGAGAAAAACAATCTGCATTTACACATTAGTATAAATAAATAAAGCTCCATCCATCCAGCATACATAATTCACCTGTGGCAAAACTCCCATCATCATCATCAATTATCTCTGTGCTTGTAAGGAGTGCAGCGCCAGCCAAACATTACTCAGCATTCAGTCTGCTTGTTATGCCATGCGTTTAATAAAACTTTGTGCTGAATAAAACTTTAATACAACGACAACAGTCATTACAAACGCAGCTAATGTATCTGGTATTAAACAGCTAAAGTTTTTGGCAAGGCAATATACACTCTCTGGCCACTTTATTAGGTACACCTTGCAGGTACCATGTTGGACCCATTTTGCATTCAGAACTGCCTTAATTCTTTGTGGCAGAAATGATGAACATGAAAAAAACTCGCAATTAAGTTTTAATCCTTGACAGCAGTACTGATGTTAAATATTAATGGAAAGTGTTTCACAACTGCTTAACTAAATGTTAACAGTGATTCAGCTGATGCCTTAATGGAAAACACAGAGAGCAGGTATCCTGGACACAAGCCCAGGAATCCATCGTGCCAGGCTAGCATATTAAACTGGTTCATGACCCAAGCACCTGTGAGTAGGTATCTCGATGAAAAATGTTGCCCACTTTAGTGTTAAATGACCTCATCTATTTAGTGCTTAACATACAGTGCATCCGGAAAGTATTCACAGCGCTTCACTTTTCCCACATTTTGTTACATTACAGCCTTATTCCAAATTGTATTGAATTAATCTCTTTTCTCAAAATTCTACACAAAATACCCCATTATGACCAT